>KK502857.1:127833-142255 GCA_000688735.1 Glossina austeni | reverse complement strand
TAAATTCGAATTTATCTTCACACGTTTCATTAAAAACTAAATCTTGCTGCCAAAAAAAAAAGCTTTTCTTTTGTAAATATGCTTGCATGGTGAAGGGGGGAATTCAAAAGATGTTCTCGTACGTTTCAGATTTTTCACATTTATTTAATATTTTTATTGAGTTATACTAAAAATCGCAAACGTTTTTTTCTTACATAAATAGTTTTTCAAAACAAATCGTTATAAAAATGGTTCAATTCAATTCATTTTCAATAACATTCGCCTTTAATCCAAAACAATCTATGAAAATATCTCCCGAAAGATGATTGGATTAAACACAAAAATTCACCAGATGTCAGGCAGGACAAGATGAAGGACAGATATACCTAAAGATGGGTGAAATAAAGGTTTTATCTATCAGAAGGTCTCCTGGACGGACAGCTATACCTAAAGATGGGTAAAATAAAAGTTTTATCTATCAGAAGGTCTCCTGGACGGCGTACGCATATAACCTTACCATACAGTGCGCTTATAACCTTACCACAAGTGGTTTAAAAATGCCGAATTCGATACATAGGATCGCCAACAACTAACCAAACCTAAAATTCAAAAAGCTACTCTCCTCAGTATGTGTTTACCAAAGGCGGTACTATATTAGATTTGCTAAATGGTTGTAACGCTCATATACAGCCTTCTGTGCATCGATTTGACCATGGTTGTCCGTCTGCCCTTCGTCCGTCTTTTAAAGATTACAATCTCAAAATGTTCTTTAGAAGAACATCTTTGTCCCCGAACGCTATGCTATCTTTCTCATTCAAGCAAGCTTGGAGATGAGTTAAGTCTTTGCAGGCCACCCACAATTTTCAAAAGAAACATACACAACTAAGGCGTACAACGTAAATGTAGTCTGTGTAAATATAACTTCTTTCTTATCAGCATTCTGTTAAGAATCTTAGATCCGTTAATTCGTGTGAAAGCAATGCTGCTGCCTATGCTGTTAGGTTAATGAAAGAAAAAAAAAAAAGCTCAAGTGCTGTCACCGCTGAGATTTTAGGTCTATTTGTCAAAAGCGAATCAAGAAAGCTTCCCTTTTAAACATATTCAATTCCTTTTCGTCTTGTTATTCCTTTTTTTGTTTAGAAACATGTTTTAATAGCAGCTCCGCACATGTTCTTTTACTTGAAACTTGAAATATTTTTATTTTTCTTAGGTACAAAGTTGATTTCTCTTGAATCTGTTTTGTGCTTCATATTTGTTTACGAAAATGTGAAGAAAAATAAAATTTGAGAACAAATAGTTTCGAATTTCAACCCAACATAAATTTACGGTTCATTATTATGGTAATTTTTTTTTATGTTTATTTTTTTTTTTTTTTTTCATTTTCGGCAATTCTCTTTTCGTTAATGGTTTGTTTATGTTCCAAATATCCAAATATTAAAAAAAAAAAAGAAGCAGATATAATAAACCCGTGTGTTGTTTACCCCTTCAAATGCTAGATTGTTGCGTATTTCTTTGAAATTGTACTACAACGCAATTGCTACGTCAGAAACCTTGGAGTTTCATTAAGGAAATAAATATGTGTGTGTGTGTGTGTGTGTGTGTGTGTAAATATATCTATTTTTATTATACATGTTAATATACATACATACATGTGCATAAAGTTGTTATTGGTTTTTTATGCCGCTATTTGTTTGTTTTGTTTTTAAATGCTTAGCAATTTTTTTTTCTCTGTTAAAGTTTCCTCTTCGCCATAAGAGTGTCTTATGCGCAAGAAGTAAATTTTTTTTTTCGATAACTAAGTACAAAATTTCTCATATCACGTGTTGTGCTTCGAAAACTACGCGATTCTTTTGAGTGGACTTTTTTTTTATTGTTTTCTTTATTGTTTTTTTTTTGTTTTGTAAATGCTTTGTAAATAATTTTATGTGAATTTAAAGAATTTCATCGTTTTTTAAGAACAAAGTTGTAGTTAACGTTATTCGATATATCTTTGGTTTTAACTTTAGTGTTTAGAGGAAATCTAATTGCGAATAAATAAGTATTATATTCGCATAGGCAGTCATTTAAACGATTTATGACATTGACTTCAGTTGCTGTATTTTTCGATTAGAATTTCAGCTATGGTTAATCTGTACTTGATATTTACATTTAATGCAATCTTCGTCTTACTCCTCTTTTGTACCCTTTCTGAATATCTTTTTTAACTCACTCGTTCCCAATCGTCACATATATATTTGACAGACCGACGCTTCTTACTACAGACCGACATCACTTCTAACAGTGACAGTTGTTCTTGAAAAATGTAACATATTTCAACTTGTTGGGTATTGAACAAAATAGTTCAGTTTTTATCTGTAGCTCAGTGTCACACATTTGCGTCACTTTAAAAGAATGTTGATTTTACCTTCTTTGGAATGGTCTCAGTTATATCTACATAAAATCTATGCCAGTCATTGTGATGGATGTTTTCCCCAAGAGACCTTAGTACCGTATGGATTAAAACTTGCTTTACTTATACTCTTGTTTTTCTTCATGATTAATTTTTCTCTTGAAATGAATCCCTCCGCCTCTCAATAGTGAGTAGGAAAGTCATGTCGATTCCAACAGGAAAGTCATGTCGCAACAGTAAATGTGTCAGAATTGCAATGGAATAACTAATATATACCAACTTGTAGTTCCTTGCAATTTCTTGGCAACACAAAGTCTCACATAAAGGATGGCCATGCAAAAGGTCCATTCCAGTGATAATTATTTCACTGGCAGTGTCAGACTTTCGAGTTGTATTGAAAACCTATAAATTTTTGGGATCTTCCATAGCCATTATCTCAGTGAAAGCACATTAGGTCCTTGCCTTTTTTCCATAAAAAAATAACTTTCTGTCAAAGACATAATTGACTTTCTTCCGCTGCAAATTATTTGGTTTATCACACCAGAGGAAAGCTTTATTGTTGACTTTAACTCGTGCACGTATTCTTACAACGAATCGTACCGCGATGTGACCCTCAATCACTTATAAAAGCATGTTAAAAGTTTGTTGTTTTGTCTATAAGTTCACTTTTATATCCACATAAGATGCTCACAAATGGAAATAAAATTTTATTATACAGGCCCTTATACATTACTAAAGAAAGTTCTATGGAGCCCCTGAAAGCGTAACGTGCAAGAATTAGGATTAAAAAGAGTTTTCAAAGGAAAACCATCGCCGTCATCGAACGGTTGGTTATCCATCATGTTTAAGTCTTTGCGAAAAGTGGCCTAAGTATTCTTGAGTTCTCTCACATAATTGAGAATAGATACGGAAATCCTGGTAAAATTTTCTTCACTTCACGCCACCACTTTTTCAGAAAATATCCAATTATTTGCTTTACGGAACAATCAGTATTTTGTGGATAGAATGTTGAAAAGTTTTTCGGATCGAAAATATATAATGTGTTAGCAAATATTTATAAATTTGAATAGTTTCCAAACAATTTTGCTGGATACAACGCACATTAGCGATTACATCATATATTAAATGAGAGGTTTTAGTGAAGAACAGAATGTCGCAAGAATCTCTTAAGGAAGCGCATAGAAAAGTGTCACCTTTAGGAGGATACCTACTTGATGTTTATTCAAAGTTTATGTTTATTGCAATCACCGGTATTCCCTACATACATACACGTATGTTCATTTTGTTTTCTATTAAATTGTCGTCTCCGTCAGTTTTCTCTTAGTGCAGTAAGTCGACATGTTGAACAAAATATATGTACGTCGTAAGCTTATATGTGTGCATCGAAACAATTAAGAAGTAACATCATCACGGCCTTAGTGTTATATAAATAATAATAAAATGCTTATAAATATCATGCACTTAATGTGCACATTTGTGTAAAAGTGTTTAGAACGATTGTTATTTTTATCGCTATTACCATTTAATTTAAACGACACTCATACGCCTCCATTATCAACAATGTAATGATTTTAATTACGATAACTTTATATGAAATATATTTAGCTATAAAAAGAAACTGGGAGGGAAACTGACATTCAGCTGTGATCGACTATTTTGCACCCAAAATTTATAAAAAGAAAAAAGCAAAGTTTCAGTACTCCGTGGGTGGATGTGGCCAATTTCCTCTATTACTATACAATAGCTGCGGAAATGTCCATAGAAAGCCTGTGGAGATTGTTATCGTTTTCTAGTTTATGAGTAATGAATACAAACGAAGCTTTTTGTTTCCGAAAACTTAATTGTGCTCAGTTTGTGGTGTACTGCAAACACACATTTTGACCGATTTCATCCATTTTTATTACAAAGCTATCTACAAGAACTTCACTTTTTTTTTTCGTTTATAAGATCTTAAGCTGATATTCCAATTTTTGCTACCGAGAGAATGCTCAATGTGGATAGCTATGTAGACGAATGGACGGACATGCCCGGAGCAAGAATATATATAATCAATAGCGCCTTTAAAACGCCCTTTTGTTGTGTTACAAATGTTTTGACATAATGACCTGCCTGGCCGGGTATAAAATATCTACGAATAATTATACGGGAAGTACACCATAACACAAATGTTTCTTTTTCACGACATAAAATATTCATTAAAGACTAATAAAATAATGGAAAGGCCATAAATTATCACTACTTAATAAAGCGTTAGTTCCTAGTTAATGCCTCTGGGGCTTTACATGGAAGAAAGAAGAGTGTTGCGAATTATGAAAGGAAAAACTCGATTAACCAGTTAAAAATAGGAGAGCATAGGAAACTACAAAAGATCGATTAGTTGGTATTCATTGTTTCGTCAAATTCTTCATTGTTCACGCTATCAATGTTTTTTTTTTTTTAAGTGATCGATTACTCAGACAATATCTCCTATTCGTGTAAAGCCCGATGGCTAGAAAGAAGACGAAGAAGAAGAAGGGAAGAAAAGGAGCTGACCGCAACCTAGTGAGTCTGCGTGTCCAGTCGGTAAATGTTACGCCTGAACACTCGCTGCAACTACGATCGAAGTAAACTCTATCGTCCTCAGATTTGAAGTCAATAATTATCTGATATTGAGAAATAAGACATTGTTCCGAAGTTTAAGGAGAGCAATGCTGAAAAAAAAAGAATGACTGGCTGGACTGAACTTTCAAAGAACTTCCCGCGATGCCCCCTACTTCGTCATTAATCAAACCAACAAACAAACATTTCAATTGCCATTAAGCTATTGATCGTGCCTGAAATATATCCATTTACCCGATTTAATGCAATGCATTAGAAGAAAAGTAACCGTTTCGTATATCGAATTCGCCAAGTGTGGGACTGTACTCGCTATGATTCCTTGAAGAATACTAGTTTTTGCTACGCATTACTATACTACGAGTATTTTTATAAACACATTTATGTCTGAGCAGAGATATATAAAGAATTTTTTTTTTTATCTCTAAACTATTTTAATTTATTAAAATTTTAATAATAAATTTTCATTCCTGATTAGTTTATGATAATGTTTCTGTTGTTATTCTAACTGTTGTTGCAAATTTTGTAAAAATATGAACAGCTACAGTCTGACAGCCATGCTGTACGTCTGTGAATTTCGTGACGTAAATCGTGCAGTTCACTTGCATTGTACGAGCATGGGATGCGGTTATCAGGTGTTTTTGTTTACAGGGTAAGGTTATTACATATATTTTTATTAATACAATTTTTAATAGGCTTTGATCTGCTTTAATCAGTGTGGATAGAAAAAGAATATAATTTTAATTTGTTTTAGCAAAATTGGCTCTTTAAACATTCACCTTAAAGTCGCAAAAGAAAAACATTTTGCCAGAAATGCTTTTAGTCTTTTTTTGGTTATTTTTTCTTTTTTTTTTTTTTGCAAAAAACAAAACTTTTGTAAATGTGTTTGTCATTAAAAGAGGGAAGAAACTTTTATTATAATGCACGTAAGAATTTACGTAAAAATGGCTATAATTGCCGTTTAATAATAATTTTAAAAACCGAAAAATTTCACATACACACATAGGCACAGTGCTAAGATATATGCATAAGGTTGCACAAACATATCGTGTTGACTACCTATCAGATAAATTTCTTGGCAAATCTAGTTTCTTAAAAAACTGGGAGGTCTTCAAGCAAAGCGCGCAATATCTGCGAAAAAATTCTTGATATCATTCCATACCATGCTTCTCAAAGAAGAAGAATTAATCGCCTTCACTACCTCATCGACGTTATGAACGGTTCAAAGCTTGCTGTATTCCAGCAGAATATTCGATGCTATCTGTCAAATAGAAAAATCGTTTATTACGGACACGCTTAACTTAATCACTCAGTAAGGTCATAGGATAACATAGGACAACATATAGATGTCGCCGACATTGACAAATCTAATAGGTCATATTGAAAAGCCTCAGTGGTCTTTTCCGCCGTTTCGAGCTTCTTGTTGTAGGCTGCTCTTTCCAAAGTGTCATGTGGCTAATGTTTGGTGTCTCCGTTATTTCTGACAGCGTGCGAGCCGGTATTCCTGCACCAATTGCAATACATGATCGATTTTGTCAGTGACCAAGAACTGCATCTTTTGAGCGCCTCGAGCAAACCACTCCTGGGTCCTTTGTTCACTCACAGCATTCTCACCGTACACTTCACAAATTTTCTTTTGCAGCGTTTTTACCTTTCTTAGACTAAAAAAGCATAACAGCGTTGCATTCAGATATTTTACTCATTTTCAAATCAATATAACATACAGACGGACAGACATGGCTTAGGGAATATACATACTTTATAGGGACTCTGAAACTTCCTTTTGGGTGTTGGAAACATTATCGCAAAACGAGTATACCTCTAACGTTCGGGGATGGGAAATGATTTCAATTAATCGCTTCATTGATTTGCCGATGGCTTTAAGGAATTGTTAAACTAAAGGCGCTATTCCAAAAAGACGGCAAAGTCAATTGTTTTTTAAACGATTTATATGAAATGTTTTTAGAATTTAAAATTAACCGAAATAGTTAAATATTCACTATTGGCTGGTACTGTTTGGTAGTGTTTGACATGTCACATGAACTCCCTGAAACCACATAACCGGCACTTTTAACTTGTTCAGAAATTTCCCCATACATTGGTCGCTCAATAGCTGAGACATGACCAGCAACGCTCTTCTCGTATACAGCAGCAATATTTCATTCACTTCCTACATCATTGGTACGAATATTCCCAAGTTGCACTTAATGTCCATAAGATGACGAATTTTATGAAAACCCTTCGAATAAAGCGACCACAATTTTAAGCACCGCACTGTAATGAGTCCTGTAAAGTAATTAAATGATGAACTTTGCAAATTAAAAGGTAAACCAAACACCATACGATAATCCCGAAAGAGGAAGCGAAAAGCCCCATGTAAGGTTTAATTAATATTCGAATATTTCGAAAATAATTAATTAGATTAAAAATATTTGAGTTTAGCTTTTCAATTATCTTTAATTGAGGCAATTAATTGAATGAAAAAAGTGTTTAATTAGATATAACAAAATATCCGATTACTTGGATGTTATATTGATACGGTTTAACCGCATTTTATTTTGTCGATATTAAATTTTGCAAAAACTTATTTTTATTGCTGTTAAACAATTAATGATTCACTTCATATATTATTGTGTTATACAATGTGATTTGCAATACAAATGAATTGGAAGAGACAACAAGACAACAATAACGACGATTAGGTAAAGGCAGCAGCACAATAACTATTGCATTAAACAAATGCATAACTAACTGCTGTTATTGTCTCTATATATAGAAGGGTTATAATGTAATAAGTCAATATTTGTGTGCTTGAGTACTTACGTCAACTTTTCTAAATCAATTGCAAAGCAAATGTAGGAAAAAATGAAATGAATAAAAAAGGAAAAAGAAAAAAGAAAAAAAAAAACAAACCACCATAAGAGGTAATAATTGGTTTAAATCGGTTAAAAGCGGTTCTTTTTTGCAAAAAAAGAAAAAGACAATGAAATGATGATCAAGAAATAGAAATATACATAAATACGTAGGAAAACTATAGTTTTGTCTATTTGAACGCGAATCTCGGACACTCACCACTTAAGTCAAATATTCGAGATCTCAGAATAATATTAAGCCGGTGTTCAATATTGCTATCATTACGATTTTTAGATTTATATGTCAAGTCTGTTTGAGTGAAGGGAAAGGAATAAAGATAGAAAGAAAGGAAGGGAGAGAGAGAGAGAGAGAGAGAGAGAAAACACACACACACATAGACAGAGAGAGACAGACAGACAGACAGACAGAGAGAGAGAGAGAGAGAGAGAGAGAGAGAGAGAGAGAGAGAGAGAGAGAGAGAGAGAGAGAGAGAGACAGAGGGAGAGGCAGAGAGAGAGAGAGACAGAGGGAGAGGCAGAGAGAGAGAGAGGATAGAGAGACACTGAAAGACGCACAGATACGTGGCGCGGAAAGGAGAGCGAGAAGAAAACAGTAAAAGACAAACAGACTGATAGAGAGGGGCGGAGAGAAGGGAAGGCGGAAAAACAAAGGGGTTTGCAGGAGAAATAGGGAAAGAGAGCAACAGTAGGGGGGAAAGGGAAGGAGAGAAAAGGAAGAAGACAGCTAAAGAAGGGAAAGAGGGCCCGGGAAGAAGAAAGGGGCCAATCAAAAGGAAGGGGGAGCATTTTTATACAACATTTTTTTTCAGTTCTGATATTTTCAGCATATTTCCTACCGCTGCCTGTTCTAACAGCCTTAACAAATACTCTACCACAAATACCTATTTGTTTAGTGAGAAGTGAAAAGGTTTTCTCCATGGGTAGAAATTCCATCCTTGCAGACGTTGAAAATTCGCGAAATATCTCTTCACAGATTCGATTGACTTTTCACATTTCATTCGTTTTGAAACCCTTTCCTGTTCCCTTTTTACTTGAAAAGGGAACAAGATAATGAAAGTGGACGTTCTTCTAACGAACGTTAGAAGACCAAATGTGTGAATTGCTGGTCACAAAATTTTCTTTCTTTTGCACGTCAAAGGTTTTCTTCCACGCATGTTTTTTATTTCGAAAGGCGGCTTTGTTTCTCTTTGCATGGTAATCCTAGAAAGTTGTTGGCAAAACTTTTCCTGCTCAAGAAAGCTTGTCTACTTCTTTCGCATATGCGGGCACAATCTTTCAAACAATTTTTTTAAAAACTCTTTTGTTTCTCATCGTGTGATCATCGCTTCCTCGTAGCCTTATTCAGGATGAACTATTGGCTGTCTTCGCATTTACTTCTGCTCTCTCCAGTCACCAAAAGCTTCAGCGAACTTACAAATGCTATTTCGCCCTTTCAAATACCTACGATATCGACTTCATCATCATTCAGTTTTTAGCGAATATCGTTCTTTTTCTTTTTCACCTTGACCTAGTAAACTCGAAAAAAATCGATTCTTTTTTGTCGATAGTCTATGGATAACATTTAATCTAATAAATCCGGCCACAAGAGCATGGCTAACTGAGTCTTTATCAATAGTTTCTATATAACTTTCGCTATTAAAACCTGTCAAGCGCAAAAAAATCGATCCGTTTTTGTCAATAGTTTCTGTATAAGATTTTGTATCGAAATCGGTTTTTTTTTTCTGACAAAAGTGTAATAATAAGATTTTGTAGCGAAAGCGTCTTTTTCACTGCATAATGGCTTTTTCCTTGCAAGACGAGCCGTGCAGCTATGTATCGGACAAACCATAGACAGCAAGTTTGCCATGCAAGGGATTGATTCTTATTGCCTGGGCAAAGAAAAAAAAAAAAACGAAAAGTTCATGTCGATGAAAAATTATGCTAAAGAATCGATTTTTACGGGTTGTACTTACGGACTGTACTCCGTACAGAGTGATTGGTTATTCATCAATTGCTTATATGTGAAGCTATTGCAAAGACCGAATGATCTATATTTGACCTTTCACTTTCCCTTCACGATTTGAAGAAATTTAATTGAACGGTGAAGCGTGTATCGCTTCAAGATGAGATTGCGAACTTTAAAAAGTGCTAAGAGAAAATTGTCACTTTTAAGAAAAGGCTGCGACTCGTCTTTGCTTGAACGGTTACAAAGGGAGAAGACAATTTAATATACCGCAAACCGCAAACACTCCGAGAGTGTAAAAATTTCAATTACCATTCATTTGGACAAAGTGTGTAAATGAAACTTTCAAAGCGTTGTCAATCGAATTGTTAATGAAATTTTTTGCTTACAAATGAAAAATTTGTAAAAAAATAGAAATCAAAGCGTAGCAAAAACATTTTCAGTTAATTTCATGAATTTCCAAATGTTTTCTTATACTTGAAGATCTCTGGTGTGAGTTTTTTTTTTTTTTCTTTTTGTTTGTTTATTTAATTTGTTGTTGCCTAGAATGCATGGTTGTGTGTTTATTTTAAACATAATTTATGAGAATATTGTTACAATATTTAATTTTTAAATTCAATCACACATTTATTCATGCAAAAGTTTCGTTCCCACATCACAGAGAAAAATCGAAAACATTATTTGGGAAAATTTATCAAAAATGCTTCAATGGTTTCGTGTAACATAACAAAACGGCAACAATTCATTCCTCGTCAGTAGTATTTTTTAAGCGACTTTTTGCACAATTTGTAAACAAATTAAAGCAAAGTTGTTGTTCTAATGACTCAAAGGTTTCTTTTTTCGTTTGTTTTGTTTTGTTTTGTTTTTTTTTTTTTTAATTCCTAGCGATTTCAATGTCTTTGTTGTTTTTGCTCAGATCATTTCGGAATATATATGCATATGCGTATTGCATCATATTTTGCTCTATCAGCATATTTTTAACTTTTTTTTTTTCATTTCCTGTTTATTAGATGCCATTTAGCTGTGTGTGTCTTTATTATTTCGAGCATAGGATGCAGTTCTTTTTTTCTGCACCTGGCATCTTTGTGGTTTTCTGATTTTTTTTTTTTTTGGTGCGCTACTCTACCCTTTGTCGCTCATAAACTTGTTTGTTTGATGACAATAATGCCTCTGGAGGCCTGATTGGTTTGATTTTCATTTTTTTTTTTTTCATTTTTGTTTTTTGTGTTTATATACTTAATGCGCAGTACTTTTTTTTTCAAGGACACGACTATAGATATGTTAGTGATGGTGCTGTAGCTATTCTATTAGTATGCATTTGAACGTGCCTTCAGATGGATGGAAATGTATGCTTAACGCGCAAATTGATATGAAATGAAGGACGATTTTTTTTGCATTGACCGAGACCTTGCGCAAGGAATATCTACATATTTCCATTTCATTAATACATTTTGACGTCAATTTTATTTATTTCAAAGAACGTTACATGTCTCCGAAGACATATTTAAGTTGCATTTTGTTGAGCAATTAATGTTTGAAAAAAGTGGAATTGAACCTAACTGTAAACATTACCTGAATAATTTATAAGCAGCTTAAAATTTATTGCATAACAGAAAATTGCTTTCATACCCACTAATTTTCATTTTGTCCAAACGTTTGCAATTTCCAGAAAGAAGCTTGAGAGGCCTCATAAAGTATATGCACTCTTGATCAGTCTGTCAGTCTGTAGGTCTGTAGGTAAGGCCTGCGGTAAACATTACTTTGCTCGCAAAAACGAAAATATCGACTTCAAACTGGAAGCTACTACGCGCTGGGTGGTATTGATTGGGAAACTGCAACCAAATTAATCAAAGTATACGCCTACAATATGCGAAAAACTGAAAACGGTTTGCCTCTTAAGTCCGGCAAAAATAACCACAAAAATTTGCTGCACTGCTTGTGGATACAAGATCAGCTATGCCCACGCAACGTTATAAAGCATCGAAACTTTATTTTTTTTATTTTTGAACCCACTATGCCGCTTGTAGCGCAAGGGTATAATAACTGTATATATAATAATAATAACCCTTTTTGCGGATGTATGCAACACTCAGAAGGATTCGAGATAGATCCATCTTTCTGAATCGCTGTATCT
This sequence comes from Glossina austeni, assembly GCA_000688735.1. Classification (NCBI taxonomy): domain Eukaryota; kingdom Metazoa; phylum Arthropoda; class Insecta; order Diptera; family Glossinidae; genus Glossina; species Glossina austeni. Next base: position 130,343 of record KK502857.1, on the reverse strand, counting down.
AAGCTTGTCTGTCACTCTGTCCGTCTTGTTTTCTTTTATTCAAACTACAGATCGCAAATTTTGGTTTATTTTTATGAAATCTGGTACAACGATGTGTTTTGCCGCAAGGAGGAACGCTATTGAAAATCGTTCGGATTGGAACGCTTCCTTCTTCCATCCCTTTGCATATGAAGAAGTATTTGGGAAAGTCGTTATATGAATAAATGCGTTAAACGAGGTGGTGTAGGATATTTACTATAGCGTCTCACAATAAAGTTTGCACCTCTTTGTTGCACCTCTTATTTGTTGTTTCTTCAAAGACTAAGTATGTGTAGAAACAGAGCGTTTTGAAGTCGAAAGCGATTATTGCCGCTGTAGGAGCAGAGCCACTAGTAATGTCGACCAACTCAAGGCTTCAATCCAGTTCAACCGACATTTAATGACCATTATGACGGGACATTATCACAACATTTATCAATCAATGGTTTTATTACATTTACTGCAATAAGCTTTCAATAAAAACTTGTTCGAGTTTTGCAATAAAATGCAATAAAGAAACGCCCTAATAAAGATAAAAAAAAAACTGAAGACACTTCTGCGCCTGGATTTTTTGCTCATAACTCCTAAACTACAACGAACGCACGAAGTAAGTTAAACAATGAAAAAAATCAGCCACGCCCACTCAATATTATAAAGTGTCTTAAGAAAAATGTTTTGTTATTGAATCCTCTTTAAAAATAAAGGTGACGGGCATAAAAATTTCGATCAAAGCCGAATATAATTTTCTCATCTGTTTAAATGTAGCGTTAGACAGTCAACGAATCCAATTCATTTTTAATAGAACTCTTCCTTTGAACGGAACAAGCCAACGAAATATCCAAATTGCAACCTGCACGTTGAACACATGAACAGACAGACAGACAGACAGACAGACATGAACAGACTGTCAAACTGGCAGTCGAAGGGATGTGCTTAAATCGAATAGAATAATAAAAGTTACCTAACTTTGTACAGCAGTGTAGGGTGTAAATAGTTTTTATAAGCGTTAACCTCTTGCACTTGCAAAGAAGTTATAGAAAAAAGGTAACAATAGAGCATAAAAGTATTTTGACTTGTTAATCCACGCTTTACGGTTACGTGATCAGCTCTGTAATAAGAACTCCGGGACTTTAGATAAAACAAATAAGAAAATGATATACAGCCGTGCCCATCGATTTTTTCTTTAAAATAAAAAAAAAAAAAACCGAAAAATGGTATGAAATTTTCAGATTCTATGATATCGGGAACAATTTCGCAATATTTGTTATAGTTTATGAATCCTAAGCAGAAATGAAACGTGCTGTCCGTCCATTATCTGTTGCAAGCTTATCCTATAGTCGCTTTAGCTAAAAGCTATCAATGTTTTCGCCAAATTTTTAGCTAACATCTTAACTTGATTGGGTTAATATCTCCTGTACGCAGACTTTTACGCAGATGGAGATCGAATTTCCAACTGATCAAAAAAGTATATGTGTAAGTATATATACTTCCATCACTTCTTTCCGGCGGGCGTCCCCTGAGTGATTGGTCATATTGGTGAAGAAAGAGGTGTTGAGCGAGTGAGTTATGCAGTGTCCGCAGCCTGGGGCAGACAGGTCCGGATCGGCAAGTGTTATGCTTCTACTCACCGAACACTCACTATTGCTACGACCACGTATCAACCGTAAGAAAAATGTGGTCTACTGCACTGGAGATAGAACCCGTGTACATCGACTCCATAATCACGCTACTTAACTAACTTAACTTGGCTACGGGATAACCCATATCCCTTACAGAGTCTCTTTGAAATATCTGTTTGACTGTTGTACGTCGTTTCGATGAAGTGATTATGCCTCCATCTTTCGATGATATGAAGCATTCGAATTTTTAATATAATTCCGTTGTACCGGACTATTAGATTACGTTGTATACATAACTTCTCTTGCATGTTATTGCTTTAATTGAGTTACACGTAAGTAATAATAGGTAACAAAATTTTCCTACAATAAAATAATTTGTAAATAGTTTGAAATAATTAATTATTTATAATTAATTATATAATTAATTATTTATAATTAATTATTTGTCAGATGAGGATTTCATAAACACTTATCGTCTAAAATCTGGATGATATACAAAGAGATTGTGGTGACAACAATTTTTATGATCGCTATGCATATTCATAAAGTGAATGAAATCAGTGCTTGTGAATATTTATTTAAGAGCAAAAAAAAAAAAAAAGAAAAACAAAAAAAAGCAAAAAACTTGAAGTGTTTGCTTTTAAGGAAACTTCAAGGAACTGAATATGTTAGCTTAAAAGCAATGAGCAAACCCCGCCAAGATTTATTATTTATGATTTGCTTCAGGTGTAAACTTTTCGTAGTGTTTTCATTTTTTTATTTACTTTGCTTAGCAAAGTTTGCAATGATAAGCTTTTTAAAATGATTGTTGACACACTGTGTGATAAGCAAATCATCAAGATTTCAATTAATAAACGTGCGCCCTTTAATTTG
>KK502857.1:75985-101978 GCA_000688735.1 Glossina austeni | reverse complement strand
CAAAAAATTTTAAAATGCGTCGCAATTGAAAGAAATCTTAATCCGAAAGAATGTTTGCTATGACCATCGAAATGTTCGCCGTTTTTAAACATTTCGCACATGGGCTTCAAGCTTTACGCCCGCCTGTTTGCGTGCCGAGGACTTGTTATTCCAAATTTCTCTCAAAAGTCCAAAGGCTGAAATAGCGGAAGAAGTACTTCCACCTCTAATCTTATCAGCGGAAAAACAAAACATTACCAAATAAAGACCTTAGCAACTATTGATTAGAAGCCTTCTTAAAAACAAGCGTAAAAATGTCGCTAACCCGCGATCCAATGTGCTTTGGAATAATTGGGAAATAATCTGTAATTAATATTTTGTCGCTAACTTTGTATGTATTAGTAAAACCATCGGGACAATTTTTCCACCAAGCATGCAGTTAGCTCCGGCGAACATTTGGGTATTCACGGATCGAATAGACGAAAAGATGAAAAATTGTTGCTGTTTCCGGAAAATGTTTTACTTTCTTGCACATTGTTGGCATGGATGTGAACAAACCGCGCCAATCTTTTAGCATCCTAAACGATTAAGGAATATTTGGCCAAATTTCCTTTTGCCATTTTTTCGATTGAGACGATTTACAAAAGTTACTCGTGAAATGGACGGATTTTCGTAGAAAGAATCAGATCTATATCGAAGTAGCGAAAGCGGTTGTGTCCGAGAGAAAAAGAATAGACATAGATATCTGCTGCATTATATCATTCCAATTCAGACCAATCTATAACATCTGCAGCATTTCTTGAATATCGGGTAAAATTTCATAAAAATCCAAAAACTTATAAAATTTTTCCATAAAAATCCAAAAACTTGGAAAATTTCATACAAAATCCAAATCTGAAAATATCGATTTCGACTAGAGGAAAATTTTTGCCTCTATTTTCCTTCTGTTCTTCCATTTTGTCATCTATTTGTATTTTTTTTTTTTTTTTGGGTTGTTGACTAAAGTTGGACTAAGCCAATAAATTTGTGACTTATATGTCCGATGTGCAATACTTTACTATTTGTAATTAAACTTTGTTGAATGTAAAAAACTTTTTAAATTTTTCTTATTATCATTTTTAGCAATGCATGAGGAGAAAGGAACCGTTAAATATAAGTTCTACGCGTCAATGAACCAATCCTTTTCACTTCATGTAATCTTTACCTCATTTTATCCTCAATATTTTTTTCTTTTTCCTCTTATTGATCGCTTGGCTCGTTTACGGTCTGCAGCTTACTTTCTATGAATGTTGCAGTTTTCCTCGAATACTATTTCTCATTTTACAAAGTTTCAGGTAACGCGATTTTTCGAAGAATGCATGCATTATGTAAATCAACGGATGCGTGTAAAATTTTTCCTTCTTTTTTCATTAAAGAATCAATTTTCCAAGCAATGTTTCATCATAAGTCCGGAAAGCTTAAAATTGATTAAAAATAAATACATTACAGCTTTGACAATTGCATTTACCTACGAAGTTTATGGTCTGTCTTTGTTATTGAAATGTTGCCAGAATGGATTGTAAATACATTCACCTTATGTCTTAGATTCAATGAAATCTATCAATCAATCTATCGATTTTTAAAGGTGAGAGAGAGACAGGAAAAAAAAAGAAAACAAAAACCAAAAATAATACCAGAAATTTGAGGAAAAAGTCCAAGCCCAAGAAAGCAGATTTACACATTTATCGCACAAATTCTGCCACGTCTACTTATATTTAAAAGCAAACGTTTCAATTTACTTTTAAACAGTTTTCCATTTACTCGCTTTTTATTGCTACCACTAGAGAAAAAGCGTGACAAAAAAGGAAGAATGAGAGCGAGAGAGAGAGAGAGAAAGCGAGAGAAATTAACAATCAAACCCTTTCTCTATCTTATATTTGCATTTTTTTATCTTTCTTCTAAGTAGAGACTTAAAAGAAAGGAAGATTTTACAAGAAAACATTTGCATAGGAAACTTACACACACACACAAATATATGCCTTAATTTATCGTATCATTAAATAAGAAGATATCACGTGACCATGAAAATACGAAATGCGTGCATTGTATGTGACAGAAAAACAAAAAAAGAACAACAATAGTAAAAAACCATGAAAATATCAAGACGAATACAACAATAGCAAATTTCTTATTTAGAAAAGAAAAGCCGGTTGAATCAGGTCCGACTGACGCAAGCATATGTCAAGCGATGAGAAAGCTGTGACCAAAACAAGAGAGGAGAGAATAAAATCATTAGGAAAGAAATAAAAAGCTTTATAATTAAAATGCATTCAACGCATGCAAATATATATGTACAAATATTATCAATTTTTTTTTTTTAATTTTCAATCAAGTACCTTTTTCGGTATAGAATTATTAAATTTTTTCTTTACTTTTCAATTAAAATTAATTGAATAGCAAAAATGTTTCAGACGAATCATTTTGATCAATTTTTTTTGCACTTACGGCACTACACACAAAAACTTTTGCACAGAGAAACAAACACAGACACACAGACTTTTGATGAAGAATGCAGAAATTTTTAACTTATTTAAAAATATTTGTATTTTGCTTTAAGATTTGCAAAAAAGGTGTAAAAAATTTTTTCTGCACTTTGTCACAATTTTTTTCCGTAATATTAATTTCCAATTATTTTTGTTGTTTTATTTTGCCTGTGGGGAAATTTGCAGGTTTTTGATTAATTCACAACGCACTGAAGTGGACTGTTTAAACTTTATTTTATTTCAAATTAAATAACTTTTGAGATTATTTGCATCGAATTTTCGCCCAATTTTCTTTTTAACACGGAAAACACCCTCCGTTCGTTCGTTAGCTACGAGTAAAATAAGATGAAATATTTTTGGTTTTGCTTTGCTCATTGTTCTTTTTGTTGTTTTTGCTTATTTGTTGCTCTTTGCAATTCAGAAACAGAGATGTTACAATTTATGAATACGAATCATGCAGGGCGGTAGAAAGCGAATATATCAGAAAAAACATAAAAAAGTCAATGTTTGTTACAATGAAACACATGTTATTCGAACTGCAGTTCAGTTCAAAACATTCTATACATGTTTTTGAAACATAATTTCTTAAAATTCTGTAAATAACTCTGTGTTTCACGGCATGTGCCTCAATGTGTATACTGTTTTTATAAAGAAAATATATGATTGGTTTTAGTTGTCGTTGTAAATGTTTGTAAACTTTTTGTGATTTTCAAAAAAAATAACACAAAAATTTATTTGGGGCATAACCTGTGGTGCACCATCAACATTTTGCCACACATCAGAATCATCTGAACATCCCAATAACTTTAATATTTATAATATGAACATTAAGTGTGTTTGTCGCCAATTTAAATACAATATTAACCATATTAAAATGATTATTAATGGAAACTGAAGAAAAAAATTATATAATTTTATTCATTTATAAAGTCGCGTCATGGCCACCTTAACTTACTGCATTTAAAAATTTATATGCGTATTCTTTTGTTGTTACGTTACGTCTGTATAAGCAAACGAAACCAAAACTGAATCTTGCATAGGCAATAAGTTATTTTGTTATTAATAATTTCAATAATTTTGGTTTATTTGCATTTAATTTGTTTATAGAAAAGAATATATAATAGGAGCTTGCAGAATTATGTTATTTCTTATATTTGTATTTTCAAGAATAGTAATTAGAATTTTATTAGAATCAGCTTATTTGTTGCGGTTAGTTTTTTGTATATATTAAAATAAGCCTAATAACTAAAACTTGTGTAAAATGCGTTTATAAATAAAGATTTTAAAAAAGTCAGTAGTAAGAAATATGTGTTTACTTCTTTTTATATAATATATATAAATAATATTTATACAATAATTTTATTAAAAAAAAAAAAATTTTCATTTCCAAAAATGTTTCACTTTTTTTGAATTCGGTGAAAAATGAATTGAATTAAATTAACCTTGCTGGCTTTGCTGTACATTCCTTAATGCTGTACATTCCTTAATGGAGCTCACTCCTTGAGTGAGCTGAGAGAATCAGTGTAGTTGCCATAATTTTCTTTTAAAATTATTCATTTTGGTGTTGGCAACATTGCATATCTCAAGCAGCTGATTTCCTTTAGAAGTGATTTTCGTTTCTTCGATTTAATTGAAACATTACTAACTAATTGTGCTCTGCGTGTTGCTTATTACTTCTAAAGAGCCAAAGTCAGTATTCAATCAATTTCCAGAAAATAGGTACAGAGTGGATTGCAATTATATATCTGCCTTCTAAAAAAAGGACATTTTATCATATACTCGCGCCATCATCTATAAATTGCAAAGGACCAACAATTGTAAAAGCCCATATTACATATCTACACATCATATCATAATTGCCTTATTTGTTAACCGGCTTAGTGCATTCTCTTATACATAAAAAAAGGAGAAAAATAAATAAAAACGGGAATAAACTTACCACTCTTACGTCAGCAGAATAATCTTAGAAGACTTAGATTTTGTAAGTATTATCTCGAAAATTCCGTGATTTTCAAATATATATGGCCGATGTTTCATTTTCTCCTAGCCTGAGGAAGATGTACCTTACGAAGAGGAAAGGAAGAGAAGGTAAGCTTTCACTCTCTTTTTTATATATAGCAAAGGAACATATGTAATTATGCCTGTTAATCCAAAGATGTTAAATCTTTGCGAATTGAAAAATTGTCTGATAATTGTATTCATTCAACTCTTACATATAACTTTTGAACAAGTAATAATATATTCACGCATTTTTCTAATCAATCACACTCCATTTCCCTATCTGAACAAATGGGTTTCTTTTTGCTTTCATTAGATACTTTTTGTACCAGAAAATCGCGATATTGTAACCTTTTTTTTTCTTGTTTCTCGATTAATAGTGTAACTGGTATTCATGTAAGTCTGGGGAAAGGGAGATAAAAATAGGGAGTAGCCGCAGCCTAATTCTTCAAACACAAAATAGACGTTAATGGTTTCCAAAGAAGTATTTTAACGAAATCATTAAAATTAATCTTAGCATAAATGCACTGTTCTATGACCAAAATATTTCCTTCGACAGTAGGTTGTAAAAAATGTGACGAGCTCCTTCTTGCACCAGCAGTTCAAAGTAAACAAACACCACACGAACTTGTCTTCAACAAGCAATGAGCTTCTTCGAGTTTCAACGAAAAACGAGGCGAACTTACATGTGTCTGCTTCGGTCTACCAAAGGATCCGTCACGTTTGTCAAGTCAACGAAATAAATAGAAAGAATAGATGAGTTTCTTAGTCTGGCGTTGTGTGCACAAAAAACTGATGCGCGATGCAATTAAATTCGATCGTTGAAATTGCACAAAATATTTAAATTTAGCCCAGAAACTTTTCATTTAGGGGTGAAATTGGTAGATTTCTAAAATTTATAGATTTAGTAGACTATTGAGAACGTCTTCTCTGTGTATACCTTGCAATTAAATTTGAATTGAAACATTCATTACGATCACGAAAAGTTAATACGCATGGGGAATAGCGCTTTAGCTACAATTTTAATTGATTTCCAAAATGAGCATATTCGCTTCGTTCACTCCTTTACCTATGGTTGTTGAAGACATAGGATGGAATATTGCTGAATGAATTTTTATACTTAAGCGCTTTACCTATTAGGACATTATAAAAAGGCATACAAGGTGCGGTGCTCTGAAGATTTTTGAATATTTTTACAATTTACTTTAAATTTTCGATTTTTTAGCTATAAGTTTGCATTTTCAATGTATTTTCGCCTTATTATATATATTTTCACCGTCGTCAAGTCGTTCATGTCCTCGATTTTGCTTTGTATTCATAATATATAATATTCAATATTCCTTGTTTTCAATATGTATTCTTAAAACAAATGTATTTTCTTCTAATTTCAGGGCGATTGCAAATTTAATTTCTTTTTTAAATTTAGAATTAGATTTATATATTTAAGTTTAGTTCTAATTTAATTATTTTCTTGTTGATTAGTAATTATTGAAATGATGAAAACGTGTCCAGTCGGCGAATGCCGCAAATAATCATTTCTCCAATATTAGGTTTTCGTCCTAAAACGTTTTTGACGAAAAACCAAAATTTTATTTTTGTCGACTTAAGGCGAAACACGAAAATTTTATTTTTTTCGATTTATGACCATGTTACCCTTACGTGTTTAATGAAAAACGAAAATTTCACTTTTTCGATTTAGGAAGACGTTAGGTTTTTGTCGAAAATCGAAAATATTTGTTTCGGTTTACGACGATGTTACGGGATATACATATAGCAACGGCGTACAATACAATATTTCGAAATACAAAACCGTTGCTGAGAATACAAAGAGGAAGGCATGGGTAAAAATTAGAGCTATCTAGGGTATTAGAACTTAGTAGAGTGAGGTAGTATGCAATGCAAATTTTTTTTTTTATGAATTTTAAAACATTAATTTAAGCTAGATTATTAAGATATTTTTGTATTATTTTTATCATTGTTTTATTATGGTATATATCCGATATGGTGAACACAGCTGAAAATATACATTTTCGAAATCAAGAACGACTTGCTGATAGGAATATTGAAAGATTTTTCGCTTATCTTGTTACGTCTGTCTATAAACCAATTCAAGAGGGCTATGCGCAAAATAATAAAATTTCAAGCGCAAATTCTACAAAAGTTAGCGAAAAATGATCCTGTCACTGCAGGTTGCTAAAGCAAGCGGACAGATCCTGATTATTAGGTAGATAGAGTCTGTGCTTTTATACGTCATACTAATTCTAATGTTATTAACGACAAGATACATCCCTTCTTCGTAATCCGAATAAGGATTATTATTATACATGATTAGCAAAATAATATCAAACGCACATAAGACGAAATTGCTATCTTACAGGAATGCGGTGGCATATAGTAGAAAAACAATTTATTCAATGATTTGCTTGCACATTTTATATCATCATATTTCCCTTTTGTTTTTGGGCCTAATATTTGTAGATGAATTTTCCAAAGTTAAGGGATGTATGAATGGGTTCTTGACAATACTAAAAACCTTTATTGGATCTACATTTGAAATGCTACAAATATAGAAAAGTTTAAAAAATAACTGTCGATGACTTTTTTCGTTTATGTTCGCGTGTCATAAATTCCTGTGCACTACCATTTCTGCAAAGTGCCCCGGTTACACGCATTATTAACTTGCACTTTATATCATTGTGAACCAAAGGAGAAACCGTAGTTATAAATTATTGTTTTTTTTTTAAATTTTCCGCACATTTTCGCAATGGAGCCACTAAATTAAATATTCATTAATTACAAAATGAGAATTAAAATATAAATTTTTTATTTCAATACTTTAAATATTTTTAGTGAAATGTAAATTTTTTAATTTAGTAATTTAAGTTGTAAAATTTAATAATTGTTTTATAATTAATTGAAAAAAGAATTAATAAGCAAAGTTTAAATTATATGAATTTAATAATTTGAAAAAAATTAAAAATTTTTTGTAATAAAAGCAATTTTATAATAGTTATTACAAGCAAACGATCTTCATTTAATTTAAAAGCGTATGGATGGTGGATAGTAGAATTCGAGACATAACCCCTTTTCATTATCACTAATGTATGTCGATATTTATAATGAGATTTAAGAAGAAATTGTGACAGCAATTAAGGGATCGCATAATAAAAATGCTGAAAGACCAATAAGTGCTCATGCACACAATTGTTAGACCATTTACTATATGTTATTACGTTGCCGATAATGCACTAGAAGTTCTCCTTCATTTCATTTCTCTTTACTTTTTACTTAGAAGTAATTTCTGGTCCTACGATTTGTGTTCTTTCTATATTAAGTCGTATTGAATATAGTGCATTATGTCTATAACGTACGCAGATGGGCCCACAACTGTGAACATGCCAAGCGATTTCTTGGATATACCCTTAGGCAGTTTATCTTATATCGTAACTTATTGTTCCTTTTTAGGGTTATAAAATACGATCAAGTTCTACAAGTATGTTCCGTATATTTCTTTAGTCGATCTACCAGGAATCCACGTTCCCATTGGATTTCCCAGAATTCCCTTTCCCAGAATTGGAAGCAGCTGCTTCGAGCGGTCCTTTATAGTTCGAGTTGCGCGATGCCGGAAATACTTGCCGCTCATGTATATTTTCACATTCTAATAATGCATTTCCGATGAAACTTCTTTTGCATTTTGCGTTGATACTTGTCCACTACCTGTAATCTCTAAGCCTTAATACACAGTGTTCCTCCGATCTTCACTTACCATGTTTTGTAACATGTTGGTATTGTTTAAAGTCGGCTTATTCTGTTGTAAACTATTCTAATGACTCCGTTCTATATTGCTATTACCTTGGAGCATTCTCTGACCATCTATGGGGCTGGAAAGCCAACTTGTAACTTGTATTTCGTATCTGCATTGTTTATCGTATCGTGTCTGCATAAATCTGTAGTTACAATCTATTTTTAATTTTCTATTATAATTTTTAATTGTCTGTTTTTAATTCATTATTTACATAATACTTACATCTGTGCACTCGGCATAAACATACTCATCTGTCGGCCCTTGAAGGGCTTCGTGTACTGCACTCATGGAAATAGATAAATAAATAGTAGGGCTTTGCGTGTTTACAAGTAAGTAAAATGAAATAAAGATAAAATATAAAGACAATTTATTTGAAATGACGAGTTATTTATCTAACTTACGTTTATAATTTAAATAATTCCATGTTTGTATCTGCACACATGTAAGCAATTCTTTTTCTTTATTTAATTGCATCAGTGAAGTCTACTTTTACGCAATTTTTCTTTTAAACTCATTTTCTTCATTATGTACTTCAATAATCAATCAAAATTTAATTTCCTTTTACATAAACTTTTTCTATCCTTGTTTTTTGTATATGTCTTGCTTAAATTTATATTAATTTCTTTTTTTTTTGGTTCTAAAATCATATGTTTTTGTTTACATTTTCCTATAAAATAATACGTTAACGCATTGTGTTTGCCAATTTGGGTTTTTTACCCCGCGAATAGGAATAACGCATTGTTGTGTCAGTCCTCTAAGAGCATTGTATGCATTTAGTGGCATCATTGGTCAACAGACTTAGTCTACTTTTTTAGAAACATAAAAAAGAAAATAAATAAGTAAATAAATAAAGAAGGAGAATAACTTTACAACTCTTACATTAGCAAAATGTCTTTGGCCGATACTTCCTTGTGTATGGATATAGATTTTGTAAGTATTATCTCGCAAATTCCGTGCTATTCAAATAAATATTGCCTTTGTTCCATCTTCATCTAGCCTGAGGAAGATGTACCTTACGAAGAGGAAATTCTCCGCAATGCCTATTCCGTAAAACATTGGCTGCGCTATATCGATCATAAAGCCAAAGCACCTAATAATGGTGTTAATATTGTGTATGAACGTGCCCTTAAAGAATTGCCTGGCAGTTATAAAATATGGTATAATTATTTACGCACCCGCCGGCGTCAAGTGCGCGGTCGTTGTCTCACGGATCCTATGTTCGATGAAGTTAATAACACATTTGAACGCGCTTTAGTATTTATGCACAAAATGCCGCGCATTTGGATGGATTATGGAGCCTTTATGACAGTTCAGTGCAAAATTACCCGCACTCGCCACGTGTTTGATCGGGCTTTACGTGCTTTACCCATTACTCAACATTACCGCATATGGCCGTTGTATTTGAAATTTGCACGTAAATATGATATTCCGGAAACGGCAGTTAGAGTTTATAGACGTTATTTGAAATTGGCTCCGGATGATGCGGAAGAGTATATAGAATATCTGACAAGTGTTAATAGGTTAGATGAGGCTGCTCAGCAGCTGGCTAGCATCGTGGATAATGAAAATTTTGTTTCCAAATACGGTAAATCAAACCATCAGTTGTGGAATGAATTGTGTGATTTGATATCAAAGAATCCGGATAAAGTGAGATCGTTGAACGTAGACGCCATTATTAGAGGTGGTCTGAGAAGGTAAATTTTCACTTATTTAAATAGAAAATATTTAAACCGTTTCCATTCCTTTCTTTTAGATACACCGATCAATTGGGTCATTTATGGAATTGTTTAGCTGATTATTACGTACGTTCTGGTCTATTCGATCGTGCACGAGATATCTATGAAGAAGCCATCCAGACTGTGCGCACTGTTAGAGATTTTACTCAAGTTTTCGATGAATATGCTCAGTTTGAGGAAGTTTCCTTAAATAAACGTATGGAAATGGTGGCCAAAGATCCTAGTGCCACGTCCGAGGACGATATTGACGTTGAATTGCGTTTGGCTCGTTTTGAACATCTTATGGAGCGGCGTCTATTACTTTTAAACAGCGTCTTGCTACGCCAAAATCCTCATAATGTTCACGAGTGGCATAAACGTGTTAAATTGTATGAAGATAAACCTCATGAGATAATCAATACGTATACCGAAGCAGTCCAGACAGTGCAACCGAAACTGAGTGTGGGTAAGTTGCATACACTTTGGGTAGAATTTGCAAAATTCTATGAAGCCAATGGCCAAGTTGAAGATGCTCGGATTGTCTTTGAACGCGCTACGGAGGTAGAATTTGTAAAGGTTGAAGATTTGGCCTCTATTTGGTGCGAATGGGCAGAAATGGAAATACGTCAAGAAAATTATGATCAAGCGCTTAAATTGATGCAAAAAGCTACCGCTATGCCGAAACGTAAAGTTGATTATCACGACGATACAGAAACTGTGCAAATGCGTTTATATAAGTCGTTAAAATTGTGGTCAATGTACGCCGATTTGGAGGAATCGTTTGGTACTTTTAAAACCTGCAAGGCAGTCTATGATCGTATAATGGACTTAAAGATTTGCACTCCACAAATTATTATTAATTACGGTTTGTTTTTGGAAGAGCATAATTACTTTGAAGAGGCATTCCGGGCCTATGAAAAAGGCATCGCTTTGTTCAAATGGCCCAATGTTTACGACATTTGGAATTCGTATTTAACAAAATTTCTTAAAAGATATGGTGGAACAAAGTTAGAAAGAGCACGAGATCTTTTTGAACAATGCTTGGAAAATTGTCCTCCCGAATATGCCAAATATTTCTATTTGCTCTACGCGAAATTGGAAGAGGATCACGGTCTAGCTAGACATGCTATGGCAGTTTATGATCGAGCTACCAGCGCCGTTAAGCCAGAGGAAATGTATGACATGTACAATATATTCGTTAAAAAAGCAGCAGAGATCTATGGATTACCTCGCACGCGAGAAATTTACGAAAAAGCTATTGAATGCTTGCCTGAGGAACATATGCGCCAGATGTGCGTACGTTTTGCTGAAATGGAAACGAAATTGGGAGAAGTTGATCGTGCTCGTGCTATTTATGCTCATTGCTCACAGGTAGAAACACGAATAGTGTTTGTTTCTAACAGAAATAATAAAGATTTTATCTCTCTAAAGGTATGTGATCCCCGCATTACTGCTGATTTCTGGCAGACTTGGAAAGATTTTGAAATACGTCATGGCAACGAGGATACTATGCGTGAAATGTTACGCATTAAACGTTCGGTACAGGCTACCTATAACACTCAGGTGAATATGATGGCAGCTCAGTTCATTAATTCCGCCAACGCTGCCGTTGATTCAAGTAATTCGGATGCTATGCGTCTACTGGATGCCAAAGCTAGTGCTGTGAACGAACAGAAGGAGAGACAAGCGTTGAAAAATCAAACCTCCTCCAACATAATGTTCGTGCGTGGTGAGACTCAGGGCGCCGGAAGTAATGGAAAAGTGGTTAATCCCGATGAAATTGATATCGGGGATAGTGATGACGATGCGGATGAAGACGACGACGGGGATCAAAATAACGTGGAAAACATTAAGGCATCAGAAAAATCGGTAACAACGTGTAAAGATATCAATGATTTAGTTTTAAAAAAATTACGAATCGAGCAGCAGGAGATACCAGCTAAAGTTTTCGGTGGTTTGAAAGTTAAAAATCAATCGGATGATGAAGACATGTTAGAGTAACTAGGCTAAGAAGGTAACAAAATGTTAAATTACGAGGCGCATAACTAGTTTAAGTTTTAAGAGTCAATAAATTATCGGTCGAAATAATCGGCATTACAAGGTCTACGGTACGCTGATATTGTCAACCCTTTATGTATTTGCGCTTTCATTTTGTTTTTGCATTTTTTTTGTGCATTAATTGTGCACATGTCTCACAAATTAACCCAAATCTTAGTTCCAAAAAACATGGCGGTTGACAAGCATATTAAACATTGCAATTGCACTATAAGCGAAAAATATGTAAGTGTGTATGCCATTTACGTATGACTGCCAGTGACATTGTATATGTGCAGTATATGTGTACATGTAAGTATGCACGCATAAATGTTGTGAAAATTGCAGCTGAGACACTGTTGCTATAGCTACATACTTAAAAATCTCTGTACAAGACAAGCCACAAATTATGCTATAACCAAACACAACAGCAACAACAGCAGTAACAACTTTTACTAGTTAACAACAGCTATATGCAAGCGCACACAAATGCATTGAGAAAAAGTTAAAAACATTGTTGCCTATACACCCGTACACTCGCTACCGCCCCCCCCCAGTCCACGGACTGTTCAAGTTTATGGCGAGAATGGTTAAAGAAAAGTTACATATGATGTGTGTTGCGCTGCTGCTGCTACGATTGCTGAAAGCGACATGTTAACATTGTATTATATTGTTGGTAAAATAATGAAAGACAGAGATAAAAAGTTCATAAAATGGAATGGTGAAAAAGTAAAAAAGGAGAAGAACATCAAACAAATAGCATAAAAAGAAGGTAAACATTAAAATCTTTTATGAAGCAAAGCACAAAACGATAAACAATGTCTGTGACACGCATACAAACGGCAGAAAAACAACGTAACGTAACTCTAGTACGTTATCTTTAGATCTGTAATAAGGTGAATAAAAAGAAAAGAAAAAAGAAACACTGCCTTAATGCAAGGCTGGAAGTGTACGTGATAAGAAGAAAGGAAATCCTTTTGTATATCTTGCGTAGAGATTTATATAAATAACGTCACACAATAAGACCAGGTACGAAATTCAACACCTGCTTAAGATTTTACTATGCAATAGCTTCAATTACTCCCGTTCTTTGTGCCGACGAAAATGGCGATTGTTATTAGAGGAGCGAAATAATGGCTTTTCTTGCCAGGCGAAAATTAGGAAAAATGCTCGCAGTTTTCGCAGACAAATGTCACATCAAAAAATTCGCTAAGAGGCTGCTCTTGCTTTTTTGTTTTCCATTAATCTCTTCGAGAGCTTCAGTCTCCTGCTGGCGGGCGCTATTGATTAAGCCTCGTCGATTCTATCTTAATTCCTTCTTTGATTATCGCCCACATGCTATCTGCTCCGTCCTGGTCAAAGCCATGGAAATCATGGGCAATTGCCAAGTGATGGATTATATGATAATTTAATTAGGAATTAAGTAAACTAATTAACGATTGGCAGTGGAGTCTTAACGACTCATTTCAGAGACAAGCACAACCGATAAAAATAGAGTTGTTGCCTTAAATATATTCGAACCATTCGGTGGGATGTGGCATGGTGTTCTTGCCTCCAAGGCGAATGCATTTCGTGTCGGTAGTAATTGTGCTCAACCGATTAACTCAGGGGATAACCCCTACACGGTGGTCAGGAAGGATTTTAGGTAGAGAGAGTGGGAAAAACATAAGTGGAAACATCTGGTACGCTGGGGAAGACCAACATTGGTAGGGTATTCCAAAGTCTGGCGATGAAATTGAAAAACGACGAGACGTGGGCGTGACGGAAACGCTTGTTAAAGGACTGAGTTGGTGAATAAATCTTCTTTGAAATACTTACACATAAGTACTACGCAATCCACCTTAAGCCGATCGAGGTGACGAGACATTTGGACATGCTTTCGTCATCCATGGGTATATGAGCCTTTCGCTGTACGGACTGCATTTGAGGGCTGCTGTTCATGTATGCGATTTGTACTTCACTTAAGTTAGTCTTCGATATGTCAGAAATACGAGTCCTTATTCTTCTCTTCTTAGCATTTATTTATGAGTTTCGAGGCAGGAGAATACAAAAAAACATCTTTCGGACTAAACGGCATTTGAAGCGTAGAAGAAAGTCTTACAGTGCGCGTATTTTAAAGGCATGAAAAAATATACTCACTCGCAATATTTACTCATTCCTTTGCTTAGAATCCTTTCTTACCTGGCCGTACTTACGTGCAGAGCGATTGGTCAAAAAAGACTTAAGAAGAAGAAATTAATAGCGCTATTAAAAATTCTCCACATACTTCTCTTCCTGATCTTTCTTCAATTATTATCAAACACTTTATCGTTCATGCGCTGACACTTCGCAGCATTTGTTTCACTTGGCGATGGCGAAGTCGATGGTGGGCCATAACTGGACGTAAGTCCTCCATAAATCTTGAGGGATTTTGAATTTCGTTAAGTAATTTTGCAATTTTTACTGTCCAAGCTAAAGTGCGACAGTTTGCTTGGACGTTGGCACGGCTCATAACTACGGACATCTTAGGCCGTACTAAGTCCGTTTTATCTTAATTTTTGAAGCGGTATTTAATCAAAATTGTGAAGAACTTGACAAGCAAAAAATAAAAGCATCCTTCTCCACTCTCCAAAAACCAATTTTAATATATTTTTTTAAACCCATACACACGGCATATATATATAAGGATTAATAAGATTTGTAATACCTTTAGGAAATGTTCTGCCCGTAATAATTAAAATATGAAAATTTTTATAAGAACATAACGACTTTGGCATTTATGCTAAGAGATGGGATACTAATGTACCTAAGGATGTACATAAATACTTATATACGCAATGAATGACTTTTTCTTTTTTCCCCTTGTTTTTTTTTTTTTTTTTCTCTTCTTATCATAACATTTCGTGTTAATACTTCCTCAAGAATACTTGAATAGAAAATGTTCTTGAATTGTTCCAAGAAAGTGGATACATGAATGAAAGGAAGGAAGGAAGGAAGGAAGGAAGGAAGGAAGGATAGGAGGTGATCATAAATTTGCAAATTGCTAGTTTTTGTTTACTCCACTTCATTAGACACAACGGCACAATTATAATGAACGGAATGAAAACTTGGCACTAATTATGCAAGAGACGGGACCGTGTAAACGCGTCAGAATAATAACTTCTTTCTACCAGCGATAACAATAGCAGCAAGAACAACCAACCACTCTTTCCCGTTTACCAAATACTTGAGCATATAATTTTCGGCTTCGTCAACATCAACGACTTCATCAGCTTTAGTTCACCAACGGTAACGGCACCAATAGTAGTAAACAGAAAATGAGAAAAATTTTCCTTTCTTTTTTTTTTGCATTTTCATAAATAATTTTAGTCATTCTTTGCTTTTTTTTTTTTTTTTTTTTTTTTTTTTAAATAAAACATAACAAATAAAATTAATGTAAGTTATTAAAACATAAAAAGTATGCTTCCTGAGCTCCTGTTCTCCCATCTTCTCTTTATGTAGATACACGAGCCAAAAGGGAAATTTATTATCATCAACAACAAACACTACCAGCAGAATTTTCGTTATTCTTGTTTATTTATGATTATTATTATTATTATTATTATTATTATTATTATTATAATTTTTTTTTAGAATTTTGGCTGTGAGTATAGAATATGTTGCAATCACAAGTCATTTGTCTCTTATTACAATTTGTGTTGAAATTTGTGCGAAAGCGTCATCATCACATAACTGTAATAACAACAAATAGTTTACTTAGTGTTAAGCGTAAAAGAAACGCATACAAAGAGAGAGAGAGAGAGAGAGAGAGAGAGAGAGAGAGAGAGAGGGAGATAGAAAGTAAAGAAGAGAAAGCATTGCATACTTTCTAGCGCACAAACGTTAAAGCTTTACACTCATCCTCTAGTCGTTTGCCAAAAACTTGAAACTTTTCGTAAATTGAGAGTCAAAGCAGTAAGCAAATGCACGCAAGTACACACACATCCACACAAATAGAGAAACACACACAACCTCAATGAAAATTATATTCGTTTCATAATTTTAGATTTATGGCAACATTTTCATTTGCATTCACGTGAATCATCATTTGCCACCAACGCCCGCCCCATCATCGCCATCTCATCGTCATCGTCATTATCATCATCATCTCATTATCGAAATGAATAATGAGCTCGAATACACGAGCACTGCGAGCACTTGTACTATTTAAAAAGTTATCAAGTATCTCATCATTTGCTTCATTGAAATATCTTTGTGTGTATGCGAGTGCGTGTACTGTTCCCCTTCCAACGAACTTTATCGTCACTCTCTCTTCTTCTTCTTCTCTATTGTTTGTATATGTGTTACTATTTTCAAATGCTGCTCGAGCAGTTGTAACACTTTGTTGTGCGTAACAGAGTGTGTGATAAAGTATTTTCGTCTGAAATTCATTGTCATTAGTTTAATATTGTTGTTGCTGGAAAATATTGTAAAATTTTCACAAATTTGTACAAACATAAACTGATTTGTGACGGGTACGTAATGACAGAACAAATACCAAATTTTGCTAGAGTTTAGAGCAAATCTTCCGGGTAACCGTAATTTATTTAATATTCATTACTTAACATTACATTTACATTTAGAAAAGAAAAGCGACGCTAAAACCAACGATGTCCGTCTTTCCATCTATCTTTGACCTGAAATTGTTGAAAACGCAATTGTGGAATGTTTGTTAAACTTTTAGAATTTGCTACGAAGCCTTAGCAATTTATTTAATAATTGAGTTGCGTCGATCAGGTCTGCCATGTTAAGAGTCTTAACACACACATTCATAATTCCGGCCATTTCAATCTTTGAAGTGCACTGAATAGCCATCAATTTATTGGTCGGTTTAGTACAAACGTCAAACGCGCTATGCGTGACATTGAATTGATAAAGATTTTTGACGAAAAAATTATTTATTTATGGGATAAATTGTGCGGGCTTGCTTTGCATAGGCATTCATAACTCAGCTCCACTGGGTGTCTACACCGTAATGAGAAACATTTTATAATTCATACTTGATTGCGTAAAAGTTCATGAATTCATTACGCATATCGTCCGTTGGGTTAGTCGTTACTGGTACCGATCAAATGAAGCCTTCTCTGCTCTGTCCTCTACATTGATTTATCAACTCAAATAGCTCTTTGTGGTCATTGTAAGCGTGGTCGGCTAAACGCTCAATGAAATCGTGGCTTCTCTCGACTTTTATTTATTTTGAATAAATAACTCCTTCGCTCTCGTTACAAATATCGCGACTGCCTGGCAAAGCATTCTTTGTGTTAATGAAATTGAAACATTTATCGACTTTTCTGTGCGTTGACTAACCAATACTTTCGCGGTCATTGCTTGTCGATCGACCTGCTGCTGGTTTCCATGAAATCAAGTCTTCTATCGGCTTCAGCTTTTTTCCTTTTCATTCGCAATTATCGCATTGACCGATCAACTCTTTTGCGATACTTCCAATGAGTTACGTATACGGCAGTCGATGGTAGCGTTAAATTTATTATTACCGTCATTGATTGGCCGATCAGAATAAAACCCATATTTAAAACTAAAGTTTCTTCAACGAAATTCAACGGAAGTGTGATGTCGACACCACGTGTAATGGCATTCTCTTCGTAGAAGACGCGTGTATTTTTGAAAGTTGACGCCCTTACCAATCGATAGCTTTTATTAATAAAGACTATAAAGGTGTAGCAGAGTTTCTGAAATGTACTTTTGGGTGTTTTAACCGGCTTAACATCTATTTATGTGCTTATATAGCAAATGTAGAAATCACTTAAATGCACATTAAGAGCGTAGAGACGCATGAGTGCAAACACTGTGTTCTATAGAGTGCGAGGTCTCACATAAGAAAAGCACAAGAAACAGTTATTCAAGAATATTTAGTTGTGTTCATATTTTCTTAAGTAAAAAACCACAAACTGTAGGGATGCGCTGACGTATCCTTCACTATTTGTGGTAAGTGCATGTTAATCTTCAGAAGCACTTAAGATAAATTCATCTTTTCGTCGATCGGTGTTTTAAATAGATTTCGCGGAGCTTGTTTGCCTAAGTATCTTGTGTTTCTTTTTCATTTCGTTCCTTTCGTAGCTATCAAAAAATGCAAAAATGCAGCGGAAAGGAGAAGCAGCCAGTTATTAGGTTTCTAAGGCATATTCTTGCCCCATATATAAGGCTATCATATCTAACGCAATGGAATGCTTTGTGCCTAAAACTCATTACAAATCGGACGTAGTTCGCGGATTTTTTTGTATATAGGTGGACCCGAGAAATTACAATATTTCCGCTCGTACAAAAGTTCGGGATCCTTTTCCTTAATGCCCGTCACGTAAGAGGTACAGCAGTCTTTTTAAAAAAAATAGAAACCTTTCACGGGTATACGAATAAAATCATACACATAAGATGCCGCCAACTATTGGAAGGAAGAATGGATAAAATCTATTCGAATCAAACGCGGGTGTGAGCAATCGGAACATGGCAGTTTGCATGCTACACCGTTTCAGTGTAACGATCTCTCGCTCCAAAGACCTGTGAATACAGATTCTGGGGTAGTAAACCTTCTCGTTAAAAAAACTCAACCGAGTTGTATGTCAACATGAGTGGTCGTGTTTGTGTTCGTACTTTGTTTTCTCCATTTCATGGTACACTTTCCAACCTAGAGCAAAGAATTCTTTAGAGGGCATGCGGTCGGCCTAAAAGACCTTGCAACGTCGCAGAGTGCGTTCTTAATTAAATCTTATCTGTGTCACATGTTTCGAATTTAACTACCGATCTATATAAGCATCAATCTATATAAAGAAAGAAGAGATTAGGAATCTTTGATGCTTTTTGTTTTTTTCTTTAGAATGCTGGAAGAAGAAGAAATAACTCTTTCTGGTGTATCACATTTGAAAATCTTTTGTTTTCTACAGGTATTTTCATTCTATTTCTTATCTTTCTCTTTTTCTTTTCTCTAGTTTTTCGAATAGTACGAGCGGTGAAATCAAAACGCGAGTTGTAGGTTATAAAGCTGTACTACTTCCTAAGGAAATATGTTCGAATGATTACCTTGAATTTTCTTCAAATTTAAAGTAGAACTATGACCGGTACCGTGCCCGCACAGAAGGACGAACTGACTGCATCGTGCACAATATAGTACCGTGACTTTTCGTTTTCAACCCGACTTTCTTGTAATCGTCTTTCCCAAACACACTCTCTTTTTCCTTCTCCCTCCGCTCGTAATCTTTCCATATGGGGTACATCCCCTAAGTAGGGGAGCAGTTTAGAGCATTACATTGAATAGAGCGAGTTTGTGGAGCGTATTGTCTCTCCGCATTATATGAGATAAAAAAGTGAATATATTTTCTGAAAGTTTAGCGTGAAAAATTTCTTTACTATTATGTGTGAGGGCGTATGAGCGTATTTGTGGACAAAAGTACTCGTGTATGTAAATTTTCAGTTTTTAAATTTATATGTCATACGTATGGATTTAAATGCTGATGTGTTTGCAACAGTTTTGTATTGTTGTTGTATTCCTTTTGTTTGTCATGAATTATGTTTGTTAAGGTTTTTAAGAACATCCACACACATACACACACACACATACACACTCTTGCTTACACACTTTTGTATGCATAGAACAAAAACTGGGTTAATGCTTTTCCTCTTTATTATCATGAGAATGTAAATTTTCTCAGGGATTAAGATCAACATTTAGGAACAATAGTAAAAATGCACATATACGCAAACTTATGTAAAAATTACATATAAATGTATAGAAATGTGTTGAATGTTACAAAAGGATAGTAGGTGGTTGGTTGCTTAGATATCCTCAGTTGTTTTTTTTTTTTGTTTTCTTTTAGGTAATTATTGGTAATTATTTCTATCTGAAAAGTTGGGGGAAAGCACACTTTATTTGTTCTGGATTAAAATTAAGTTAAAATGTCATCAGTGCCTGTGTGTGGAATCATATTCTCTGAAGATGTTAGAGCAGAAATATAGTAACTATGCATACGGAATTGCATAATAGTAATGGGTTTGCAATGGCTTGGCAAAAAAGTCATTTCGGAAAAAAATTCATTTGTGCCATTCATCTCTTTTCTTTTTTTTTTTTCTACGCGATATAATTAAATGAAAAAGGTAGAGAGAATATATCGAAATTTCTTTCTTGCCAACTCAATGCAAAATTGGAATTTTTATTTTATTTTAAAATTAAAGCAAATGTACAGATTACCAGCTAAAGATAAAACGGTCATTATTTAAAGTAAGAAAAAAAAAAGACATTTTTGCGAAATCTTTTCCTTTTGTTTCGGTCGGACTTTTTTATCTGAATGGCTACAGTTTCCAATTCATTTAATGTATGTTACGGCTTTGCTGTTTTCCTCAACAACGTCATCGTCATTATCTTCGCTATACTCGGTTCTTGCAAAGCCATTTATGAAATATACTTTGTGGCGCAGGATATTTTCTGCTTATCTGTTTTTAATCTACATGAAAAAAAAGGATTTTATTCTCACTACACGAAGGTATGTTAATATTCTCATTCACTATAATTCCTGGTAACATTTTACCGTACGTATCATTGATTCCATAAGCATATGTTGGTCTTAGCTTCAGGTTCTAGGCTGACTGGCTCGCTCCATTTGCTCTTAAAAATCTATAAACATTGCTGCTTACCTGCTTTTGTGCGTGCCATAGACACTGAAAAGTATCCTCACTCAGACTCATATAATTCATTGACTTCACGAATCTTTGAGTCCATATGGACCATGGAGGCTAGCAGCATCAGATTCCGTTGGGCCTTACCAATGCTTGTTGGAGTTCTTGAAATGTGAAATTGCGAAAAGTGTTAGGCCGCATTAATGTTGCATTAGGGACTCAAGACTTGTTGTACGGTTATTACTAAGATAGTGTCGGCGAGAGAGAGAGAGACAGAGTGGAGGGGAGAAGGGAGGGGAGAGTGATAGAGAGGTAGAAGCGGACAAAAGAGAGAAAGTGAATAGCGGAGTGCCAGGGGAGACTTGAAAAACAGAATGGACAGAAGGACGGAGGGAGAAAGAAAGAGAAAGAGAGAGAGAGACAGAGAGACAGACAGAGAGAGAGAGAGACAGAGAGACAGACAGAGAGAGAGAGAGAGACAGAGAGACAGACAGAGAGAGAGAGTGAGACAGAATGGTAGAGATTGAGGAAGAGTGTAGAGGGAAAGTGACAAAGAAAAAGAGAGACACGAGGAGAGAAAAGATGTTGTGGAAGACAAAATTTAAAACTAGTCTGTATAGACTATTGCCAGCGTTAGATTTTCAAACGTTTTATCAATGTTCCTGTTAACTGTTCACCATGCAGAGCTAGCAGTTGAGTGAGTCCCCTTGACGCAAACATGCAGACGTAGGTATGAAAGATTCCGGTACTGAGAAAGTATGCCATAATATTTTTGTGGACTCCACGTTCCTGAGGCCTGATGGGCTTCATCAAGATTAGATCCTTTTCGCCACTTCTCTCTTTCTTTTGATGGGACTTTCAAAAAACGAACTGGCAAAATATTTATTTCTCAAACCTTAGATGTCGGACCAGCTAGACTCTTCATAGAGTTAGTCGGTATTTGATTTGTGGCTAAATTCCAACTAAATCTAACTATGTATGCCTGTTGCTATTTGTTTACCTATCCGCGAATAAAAAAAAAAATTCCATAAATATAAAATTTTATTAAGCTAAAGGGTATCGAAAATTCGGCTTAAAGCGAACTTAATTTTCTTAGTTGTATTCATTACGTTTATCTGCGAGCGAAATGACTGAAGTTTAACATTGTTGGTACGTTGCCCATATAGCCAATTATGTGACTTTGTCGCTAAACAACATTAACCACTGACTTTCAGATATCTTTTCGTTTGCTGGTTGGCTAACGGTTTGGCTCTAAGCGTAACTACCCAGCCAAACTTAATTATTTCGCCATTAATATCTGAACTGAAGAGAAGGATATAATATTTTTCACGCCGAGCCTGAAAAGACTTACAGGTAATTTTTGGAGTAATGCTCCACCAAAAACTGAATGTTTTTAGTGAGCGAATTTTTGTTTTGTTTTTGTTTTTTTTATAACGGCAAAAAAAAAAGAAAACAAAAAAAAAATGGGTTTTATCTTTTTTCTTTATGCATCGGATGAATTCTGGTTCTCATAAATCTGTTAACATGTCTTCTTCGGTACTCACACATTATTATATTCTTTTTCTTTTCGCATTTTATCGTTATGAATTTGTATATGTATATGTGTGGCATTTTCTTCCTGCCGTCATTTTTGTTGCCATTCACTGTTCGCTTGCTTTGGCGGTGGCTTGGCAAACAATTTTGTGCTTAGTTACCAAAAATTCTAGTTAGTGGAAGCGATAATTTTCACTTGAATTAACTACAGCCGCTGAACGGCGAACACTGTTCCTGATATATACGCAGACAGTTAT
The DNA here is from genome assembly GCA_000688735.1 of Glossina austeni. NCBI lineage: Eukaryota > Metazoa > Arthropoda > Insecta > Diptera > Glossinidae > Glossina > Glossina austeni. Next base: position 79,495 of record KK502857.1, on the reverse strand, counting down.
GCTGCATATACGAATTCAGATATGTCTGTTTTAAACGTTAAAACATCTAAAGGAAATAAACATTTTCACGTTACACGTTGTTATGAGTCTGTTAACTTTCTCATTACTTTTGCTTTTTTTGAAGATCGGTTTTTACTTATGTGAGTTCTCTGTCACAAAATCATCAAAGTTTTCTTTAAAGCAAAAAAAAAAAAAAAAAAAAAAAATTTACTTAATTAAAATTGCAGGAAATATACGATTTTTAAAGTCTTTTCAACATAATATCATAATCGGTCAATAATTCCTGGGACTAAGGAAAAAGAAAACATTTAACATAGCGTCCTTCAACAATCCTTTTTCTAACACTTTGATGACTTTTTGTAAAAGGATTTTTCAAAATTCATTTTACGTTTCGTAAAGACTTCTCCGTCACACTATCTGTAATTCTTCTCGACAATCAGCGTACCCCTATGTAAAGGGAAGAAAAGGAGGAAAGAAAGAAAAACAATGAGCGCGACATTTGCGATAAAATTCATTGGGACCGCATTTGAAAGATAAGGTGGGCATGGTAACAATTCGAAAGAATGTTGATGCAATTTTGCGAAATTGCAGGGTTGGAGCTTTTCTCGTAGAATGAGTACATGGAACACAGCTTTCTCATGCCCCAGTTTTCGTGCAAACTAGTGCAGAACGCACTGCATTTTATGTCTTTAGAGAGCCGATAGTCTTTGTTTGCCCGCTCTCAACCTGCTTCTAGTCGTGCTATTTATTTCTATGGTCTAAATAAATTATATTAACACGTTTTTGGATTGATACCAGATATCTCAAAAACTTCAAGTCCCGAATATCGGGAGTGATTTTCAGAATTTGCGGTTTATCATCTTTGGTATAACAACCTTTTGTTGGTGGTCGTAGGATTTCATTTAAAATTAGCAAACGACGCCGACCCGTTGTTTTTTTCGACGGATAAACATTTTCTTAACAATTTTCAAGCCAGGGCTGAGTTTGAACGTTCTTTTGCCACTATGCACTTTTGCAGCGTTTAATCAACACGGAAAATGCGGATTTTCTATCGATTTAGAAAGTAACGTCACTAAAACCACGATATGAAGCAATTTCTTCTGGATTCTTGGGGATGTCGTGAAAGATTACATCCATTGCCAATTCTGAGAATCATCGATCGATAACATTATTTGGTACAAATTCCAAGCAAAAAAAACAGCCGTTGACCCCGCCCACAAATATGCTTTTGCTTACATATCATATTCACCTATGTTTCTCCAGATGTTTGCTATTTAATGATCACTCAAAGGTAGGAAAGTTTAAAAAAATTGCCTTTTGACACTCACTCAACTTTATTAAGTTTGCAAAAGCCGCTTGTGAACTAAAAGCAGAGAGTAGCAAATCCAAAAAAATCCTTCAGTGTCATGATACCGTACGTTCGTAGCTCATTTTTAAATGGAGTCGGAGGTCGACGTACGACGTGAAAGATCGCCTCTTAACTTCATTTTGCAAAAATGAAAACCTTTCAAGGATTTTTATAATTTAAAATGCAGGCATTACTCAGTTGAGACGAGCACCGGATTCATAACAATTAATATCCGTACAATTCTTCCTGGACATCCCATAAACTTGTCAGAATTTATTCTTTCTTCTTCTCTTGGACAACGTAGCTGTTCCTTAGAAAATCTGTCTTGTGACGAAATGGTTTAAATATTTGGGAGAAAAACGAGTGTTCTCTCAGTTTGCCCAGTTTATCATTATTCAGCCTACATTTTTTTCAGTCGGTCTATTGGATTTAGCCACCAAGCTACACTAAGACTCGGAGCTACCTTAAGAAATAAATGCAAATCAATATTCTTGACGATCTTAGGCATGAACAAATTACTGCAAAGAAACACACATGACAGTTAAGTTATACTTGTTAGGTTGTTCTCAACAATTTTGTTGTGAACTGACAGAACTCTTCGTTTACTTCGCTACCAAGCTACGCTAAGACTCGGAGCTACCTTAAGAAATAAATACAAATCAATATCCTCGACGATCTTAGGCATGAACAAATTACTGTAAAGAAACACACATGACAGTTAAGATGCGCTTGTTAGGTTGTTGTCAATAACTTTCTTGTGAAATGGCAGAACACTTCGTTTTTCAAGCTTAGGACAATTCGTTTTTTCGTCCAAGCAACCTTTAAAGTATCAAGCGGTCTGAGATATTAAATTAATGAGCTATGTTTGACTTTTAAAAAAAAATTCGCCAGCTGTCTGTGAATACATAAAAGATTTCAATTGCGAAAACATGGAAGCAAGGAAGCAGGTACAGACATCTGCTTTTAAGTTAAGTAAGATCAAAGATGTCAAACGTATTGTTATGGGAAACCTACCTTCGCGCCATTATTTAGGAAATCAGTCCGATTTCTGAAAGACTGCAAACGACTCGAATAAGTATTTTAGGAAATTAAGGACAAGTGTCGAGGCATCAATCTGGCCTGGAATCTGAAATTAGGCTACTTAAAATATTATTGTTGTTTGTAAGCCAAGGAATCTTAAAGCTCCGTTTTTTTTTCCCCTGCAGCTTGTATAGTAAGCAGGCAGTATCTTTTTGATCGTATTGTGAACAAAACTAGTCACCGAATTCACAGCTTTGTGATGTCCAAATGGCATGGTCAATACCCAATGTATAATGTTTTTGGAAATACCTAACCGATGTACAAGTTCGTACTCATCCAATATCGCTTTGTCGATTTTGTTCGTCAGTCGTCGTGACTATTTTTTTTGGTTGACCATTTCCATGTTCGTCATGACAGTTCGTATCGTCGGCTTTACACTTCGTAACTTTTAATTCTTACACGCGAAGAGTTGCCACCGAGTTTGGAGATTGGACTGAGAGCTTTCGCATGAAAGGCAGTGCAAAAATTTACTAAAAGTGTTCTCTCTTGATGGGTAGAAAATAATTAGTAAAAAACGCCCCGCCTTCAAACATCAAACGCAAACTTTACAAGGTTCGATCCTCGATTCCATAGTCATTTTTTTTAAAACTCCAATCTCCGTAATTTCTTTTACCTACCTAGGCCAGATTGGGTGCCCCGGAAAATACTTCACGCCAGTGGGCGTATCAAGTACATTTTTGCACTGAACTTTCAGATGATCCTGGCAAATGTTCGTAACAATTGTATGCGATGAGTTATAGCATCACTTGCAAGCTGAAGCTGTGTATGTATATACATCTCGATTACTATGACGGTAAGAGTAGATAAATCCAGATGAAAGGACTGGCTTGCAAAGAATCATAGCCAAGAGTCTTAATGTCGAGTACGATTGTATGTCGAAATGTTTTGCCCATTATTGTTGACCCTACATATAAGAAGATGGGATAAGTAAGTGACGCTTTCAACAGAAAACGGAATCAATAAATGTAATGTAAAGGATAAGAAAGAAAATCCTTTAGTTGCAATGATTTTTACTGAAAGTCTCTTCAATTTTCAACCGATGTCGCGTAAATTCGGATTGTTGTTGATCACAACAACATTTG
>KK502857.1:64993-75473 GCA_000688735.1 Glossina austeni | reverse complement strand
GAACGCAGAAATTCACATCATTTCTTTTGTTTTTTCGTTTTTTTTTTCGTTTTTTTTTTCTTATATACACATATACATGCATACTATAGCAATATAAACAAAAATAGAAGATAAAGTGTAACTTGAGTTGCACTTTCACTGTAAAAACTTACCTTAGCGTTAAATTAAAATTTGGTTACTTGGTTGCAAAAGGGGAAGCACCATAGCAGTTAGGGGAGGGGGTAGAAAAGAGTTTAGGGGGTAGGAATGCATTATTTCATCCAATGATTTCATTATTAAACTATCCTGTCAACTTAATAAACAAATGTAATGAAAAAGTAAAAAAAAAAAAAAGGAAAAATTCGCAAAAAAAAAGAAAGGAATAAAAAATTATATAAATAAAATCAAATAAAACTACTGAGCTTGAAATAATATTTAGTTTTTGTCACAAAGTAAATAACAAGCGACTGACGTTTGCTGAGCTTACAAAAGTGAAAATTTTCCTTTTTTTTCTTTCTTTCTTTTTTTTTTTGCTATGTATCTTTTCAATTAAATGATATCAGTGGTTTTTTGTCCATACGTCCAGTTATTGGACCATTGTGTGTTCACACGCACGGTCGCTATTGTTATTAAAAACAAAAAGAAATTTAAATATTGTTTATAAAAATAATTGAAATATTAAACAAAGGCATCAACAAAAAAAAAAAAAATTAAATAAAAACCAAACACAAATAGCTTAAGTGTTACCGGGTTTCATATATATATTCATACAAGCGTACAAAAACAGCTATATATGCGGATTTTAACAAACAGTTTTTGTAACCATTTCAAAAGCCCTTCAAAATTCTTATATGACAGTTTATCATAAATTTTATACAATTATTTGATTGTTTAACAAAAATTGTTAAATTTAATTGGCAAGATGCTTAAGCAGACAATGAATGACACTTTGAATGGAATTTCTACAAAAGCGAAAACATTCACATTTAATCCATTACGGTTTCAATAAATAAATCAAAATTTCTGCATATATTTCATTCATTCACATTAACTCTTATTCATATTTAATTATCTGGGGACAAAGATCACCTTTCTTTTAGGGCGTAACGATTTTCATGAGCAGTAAGTAAGTAAGGAGGAATATCTCAAAAGGCTTTGTTATATATGAAAATTTCAAGACGGGAAACAGGTCGGCTTACGTATCGGACCAGTTCCTCTCAATGAATCTCCCTATGGTAAAAAGTTATACATATGAGTATTCCAGGGTGAAAATTGATCTTTAATAGTAATTTGGCATAAAAGTTAATTTTATCGACTTTGGATCATGTTGGTCCATATTTGTTGGAAGCCACCGCATATAAGCATTACATGTCAACAAGTCTACAGTTGGATATATTATGATGAAAATTTGTTTGTAACTTGCTATAAAAATTAGTTGAATCAAATTTGAACCATACGGGTCTATTTCTTGGACCATACATCCCATATATGGATCGCCATGGACAGTAAGTTCTTTAGCAAAGTTGTTTTTTAATTTTCACAATTTGACATAAAAATGAACAGAAGGAGATTTAGATTCCATAGGTGTATTTCTTACATCCTATCTTGCAGGAAGGTGTTCTTCCTTATAAGGCGATAAGGTCTAATCGGTTAGTTTTTGTGATAAAAACACTTGAAAAATAATGAAATCATTAACAATTTAATTAATTTCGTTAAATTTGGCTCAAGCTAATAGATATTTTGGGTATGAAAAGTCAGCTTTAATATGAAAATAATGTAAAATAAAAACATTTGTTGTATTGTCATGAAAGTACGCGATGTAGGGTATCTAAGGTTTGACCTTGCTCGGCTATAGTTTTCTTACTTGTTCCTTTTTTTAAAGTCCATTTGGTTTGTGGGAAGCAAGAGTTAGGCAGAGAAAGAGAGAGAGAGGGAGAGATAGAGGTAGAGGGAGAGAGAGAGAGAGAGAGAGCGAGAGAGAGTGAGAGAAAGAGGGAGAGAAAAAGGGAGAGATAGAGGTAGAGAGAGAGTGAGAGAGAGGGAGAGATAGAGGGAGAGAGAGAGAGCGAGAGAGAGTGAGAGAGAGAGGTAGAGAGAGAGTGAGAGAGTGAGAGATATAGAGGGGGAGAGAGAGAGCGAGAGAGAGAGAGAGCGAGAGAGAGTGAGAGAGAGAGGGAGAGATAGAGGTAGAGAGAGAGTGAGAGAGAGGGAGAGGTAGAGGGAGAGGGAGTGAGAGTGAGAGAGGGAGAGATAGAGGGAGAGAGAGTGAGAGAGAGAGAAAGAGAGAGAGGGAGAGATAGAGGGAGAGAGAGTGAGAGAGAGAGAAAGAGAGAGAGGGAGAGATAGAGGTAGAGAGAGAGGGAGAGATCGAGGTAGAGGGAGAGTGAGAGAGGGAGAGATAGAGGGAGAGAGAGAGAGAGAGAGAGAGAGAGAGGGAGAGAGAGAGGGAGAGATAGAGGTAGAGAGAGAGTGAGAGAGAGGGAGAGATAGAGGGAGAGAGAGTGAGAGAGAGAGAGAGAGAGATACCTTCCATTTCCATAAGACAGTAAAGTACAAAAAAACTTTATGTAAATTCTTCTTGATGTTGTTGTGACAAAGGCAGGTGAGATCAATGAACAAAAATATACTTGCGTTGGCATGAGTGTTGAGAAAGATATCGATAAAATTACATTTTGCGCTTCGTTCGCATTGAAATCAATAAAATGGAATGAAATGCTTGTGAATCAAAATATCTCTGCACACATTTAACAAATAAACAAATTTGTTAAGCTTTACATAAACAATGTGCGAACAAAAATATTCACACCGTTTGAATATTTAAGTGCGTAAGGATTCATATAAACTGCTTTATTGTAAAATATATCTTTCGTAAAATTTATGAAAACTCAATAGTGCACATAAAACATTTAGCTGAGAATATTATGTTTCTTGTTGCTCGCAGAGCTCATATTTTCATATATTAATGGTGAATGATTTATTGTTCATTTCAGAACATGACGAATGCACAAAGTGACAGCGATATCACCTCACCTGAATCATTGAATGAAATGTGGCATAAAATCCTCGTATATTTGTCGCTCACAGGGTTATTACGAGTCAACTTAGCTTGCAGCAACTGGGTGGCGCACAATAGGCTGGAGCACGCGCTTCTCTTGAACAGTTTTGGAACGTAAAGGTTGTGATATTGTTTACCTAAATATTTATTATCTCTCAACTTTCTCAGCGTTTACCAGTGTTTTGCCGAGAGTGAAGGAAATCGTGTTGTTATATATAAATACAATATTTTCAAATGTTAAATCAGTGTTGATGCCTTCTGACAGCGACAACTGTTCGGTATCTTTGTGGTAGCAGTTGACTCAAAAGCCCACAATACATTTAGAAAAAGTAAGTATGGATATGAATTCCTTTACAAATACACACACCTTGAGCAAGCTAGCACCGCATGCATCTTCACTGCGTCAGCTCCAATTCGTTTTTGTTCCCACATGTTTTTTGAAAAGTCCTTAAAGAACGAAACTTGGCTCACTTGCAAAAATCTCCAAAAAATTTCCTCAATTAAAGTTATTGCCTATAAGTCATACCTTTCCTGATGAATCCAGAAGAATCAGTTTGCAAGATCTTCAAAAGAGACATTTCCTTAAAAGAATAGTTCTAAAAGAGGCTTTCGACGTTGGCTTTGCAGAGTTAATTGTTCCAAAAGATTTCTTTAAAAGGTATCAACTCCATTTGCTGTAAATATGAAGGAACCTAAGCTCAAGAAGCAAAGCTTACGACTGATAAATTTCTTCGTTTTATTGATTGATGGATGATTAATGATTGATGGATTCCGCGAAGTCTTCATAGTATACCGCACGCTAACTGACTTGGTGTCTTGGTTATTGTCGATGGGATAATCATTCCGCGGATTGTTTTAAAGTCCCACTAAATAGATTAAATTTCATGTGGCATCAAAGATAACCGCTGAAGAAATGAGTTATATTTCTAATTATAAGAAACATTTGCAAATCCATTGCCTGTCAGAATGCAAGAGAAAAACTGACATAAAATAACTCCTCTCAAAGCCTAGGATTTGATTACTGTTTTCGTCCCATTAAGGTCATCAAGACTTCAAATTTAAATTTTCAATTTAAACTGAATTCGCAAAACTAAAAAGCTCTCTGTTACCAGAGTTGTAGATATTCGCGGATGTTTTTCTGCCTTTGAAAACTTTTCTCTTTACAAATTGCAATATGGCCAATAATGATAGAGTTTTCCGCTACCTCCCGATTCTTTCGGATTGTTTAAGATAATTGGTCTAAAGACATATGAAAGATGGAAAAGGAATTAAAAAGAAACAGTAAGCAGTACCAGTTGTGTGGCAAAGAAAATAATAAACAATTTATTAAAAAGGAATTCAATTCGATTTAATTCGATTCATCGCGATGTTAATTATTTTCGATGAATCTCGTGAAATTATTGCAACTCGGAAAGCCGTTCAACTAAAAAAAAACCTATTTTGGGAGGGCTGGTAGGCTTGCTGCTTGTGAAGAGATATTTGCCGAAAGTGAAGAAACATTTGGGCCAGAAAAGATTGTCGTCAAAAGGATAATCAAAAATATAACAAGCTATGCTTATCAATTATATGCAAGTAACGAAAATTTTTGAGTACCCAGTCACGTGGGCATCGGCACTTGGCAACAGCACTACAGATAAAATTGCATATTCTAGACCACGACATTTTAGTGAATGTGCTCTGATTTCTGCGGATTTGAAGGCATTGTCGACAAGAAACACTCAGTTTTTTCTTGGAAAACAACGATGGAATAGCTCATCTTATGGTCGTCATTTATTCTCCTTACTACCATAAATAAATAACGCTCTTTGGTTTACTAGTTGAGGGCTCACATGTGGCATTATTTGCCACAGATGTAAAGATCATCTATTCAAAGTTAACATAGTGAATAGCCCTTTATGTCCAAGTGGAGTCTTGCAATCTCCCGATCATATCCTATTTATGTGCTCGAATGTTGACGCTTCTATTCGCCATTCCACACTTGGAAAATTGATTCTATGTGGTCTTCATGGGCTTAGCAGCAACTTAGCAGCTTACCCGCCGCAATCTTTTTTTCTTTAAATCATATCGTGAAGATATTTAAGTGTTTACAGTCAAATTATGAACTTACTCTCTTTTATACTTTTTTTACTCGCGCGCTTATCAGTTCTTTCATCTGACACTTTATACTCCTGTACTGCATTGTTTCTTACACTACGAAATTTACTTCACATGTAGGATAGAGCACTACGTGGCGGATGAGTGGTATGTGAAATTTAAAAAAAATCAAAAAAAGAGACATGGCGGACGCAAAATTAACAAGACATTAATCAAATATAGTTTAATCACAAAATACAAACAAATAATAAAATAAATAATAATTTTATGGCAAAACTAACCCTAAGTTTATTAAGGCTTAGGCAAAGAACTTTGTGCTGATATTGGGCCTTTTTTATATATCTCAGCGAATTTTCGGTTCTCGATTTGCTGAATAGAAGAAGAAGAAGAAGAAGAAGAAGAAGAAGAAGAAGAAGAAGAAAATTTTTCTAACTAATTCTAAGCTAAGAAATTTTTCCAAGTAAAAAATTGATCTCTTTAGTATAGCAAGTGTACCCTATGGAAATATTATAAATTTCTTTTGAGGCGAGAATTATTAGTTTTCCTTGATTGCCCCATCAATAAAACACATTGCGGATATCTTAAAGAAAAACCAAGCAAATTAACTTGACTTCAGCGTACAAGAATTGAATACCACAGATGCGGTGGTGTGCCCTCTGAAGAAATTGCAAGTTTGACAATACAAAGAACACAGCGATATAATTTTCGCAGATATACAAAAATTTAGCCGATTATAGGTGCATGAGTGCTGCCTTTTCGAAAATCGTTTTTGCATCCTACACCACTGACGATATATGCGAATGCATTGTAAAGGACGCGAGATAGACCCCTTTGTTAATAAATCAACCATTTCGGAATCATTTTCTCAATGAAACTTAGGAGGTCTGTCCGTCTTTTGCCTGATGCCTGTGCAAATATGGTTATTTCGCAAATTTTGGGAAGCAATTAAAAATAGAATGGATTAAACCGCTACCTCCTCTTCAAACAAATCGCAATTTATTGGCAACTTACAATATTTCTCGGGAAAATTGGTGAAAAATGGTATTTTAGTGCGTTAAATGACTGTAGAGATATGAAATGCAATGATCCTGTTTTTTGTATTCCGTCTCTCACAAGAGTTCCTACTAAAAATATGTCTTTATATGGCAACAAGCTGCAATGACGATAATTGGCAAAAGAAATGAAATTTGTCACGCAAATTTTTTATGCTAAGTTTGGACCACATATGTAATTTTATTTGTCGAATATGCTATCATCTGGAGGCTTTTGTGGAATGTAGGCGTTCCAAGAAGATTACATTTTTACTACATCATTACGAAAGTAAGTGAAGAACAACAAGTTCTTTAATAAAGAGATGGGTTTTGCTAAATTTGGATGAAGTCGGTGAACATCGGGGTTCATAAGAAAAGCAAGTCTTCACTTGAGAGAGATACAATTTTTGGCATTTTATGCCGAAATAATGTTATGCCTTACTTTGAATAAAACGTTTGAATTGGTTGATCATGAGTTGCTCATCAGTCGAATGGTGGATGCAGAGTTCCTTTCCAATTGCAAAGTGATAAGATGTGAGTTTCCCTCTAAAGGGGGGCGCAAAATGCCATTATCGCTTAGATCGGCGATCCCAGTTCAGACTGACATTTCGGGAACAAAATTTGGTAAACCAGCCTAACTGATTGATGAAGGATGCCGCTGAAAGTAGTTCTCTTATATCTCACACAGAAAGTACGCCAACTAATAGGATCCCACTATTTGGTCATCTTGACCTAAGAAATGATATTATCTGCGGATAGCAGAATATGGCAGAAGTTTCCAGTTAACTGTGTTACTATTATCCAGCGAAGTTGTCGAAGAATTTTAAAAAATGCAGTGGAAAATGCCTTATTTTGGAAAGTTATTGTATGGGGAGGAGTAGAAAAAGGTGTCTGATCCAATTCATTTTCGGCAGCTGTCGTCCCTGGATCAAAGCACAAGCGAGTATCAAGTTGCTCTAAAGAGTTTCAACACTTGCAACCTGCAGATTGAACGCAAGAATACCTGGACAGACATCAGACGGATAAACCTAGACTCATTCAGAAAATGATTTGGAATCGATCGATATAATAAAAGATGAGTCTATTTCAAGTATTCCTGAATGTTACAAACATCCGCACAAGTTTAGTGTACCCTGCACCAGAAATGGTGAAAGCATATAAAAACACTGAGTGTCGTCATCCAAATGGAGATGCGAGATATTTAATTCCACATATCAGCATACACGAGTATAATGTAAATGATTGACATGAATATGTGCCTTGTCTTAAAGTTTTCGTAAAGTTACACATATTTTGAAACTTCAAGTAATACACTCATTAAAAGTTCAGGAAGAAAAACACAATTTGAATGCAAAATATGCGAGAGACCACACTTTCGTCTGTGTTGTGTTGAAAGATCTCCACTAAAAAATGAAAAAAAATAAAAAAAATTAAAGTTAACAGTTTTCATTCGCGCACGTAGGTACATGAAAAATTGCGTGAGCGTATAAGTACTTACGTGAAAGAGTTGCTTTGTAAAGCGACAGAAATCTTGATATTAAGACATTTTAAAGCTACAAAAATAAATGGAACAAAAGTTGTACGTAAGAAGTTCGTTATGCTTTCCACATAACCATAAATATGAAAAAAAATCTACGAAAAGTGTCGAAAAGAATCGATACCTTTCCCTTACACTCTACTATAGATGTAAGTGATGAAGAAAATTTGAGAGGAGTCATAAGAGATTTTGGTTCGTAATAATAAAAATTAATTTTAAGATTTATATGCGTAAAGCTATGAGGAGGACGCTTTTCAAAAATACTCTTCACTTTAAAAACAAAAAAAACAAAAAAAAAATAAATAAATATTCAAAGCGAAAAGTTATCGCAATACTTAGTTCATTAACCTTTCGTCGATGACAAATATAATGTTAACGACAATACCGTATTGTTTTTGTTGTTTATATTGCAATTGTTTACCCGATTGTGCATATGTGCATAATTCATCATCAATATTGCACAACATTTCATTTGAATTCGTCATCAATTAACTATTTATACTAAAATGTAATGCTTGTGAATAGGACAAAGGCACGCTCAACAGCTTAATTGTTTGTATTGTTGTTTATTCGTTATTGTTGGCTGCTTGGTTGGCGCTTTCGCTATCATTATTAGGTCTCATTGTTTTTTTTTATTGATTGTTAAGTTTTCAAATCGCAATTTTATTGCACTCTATGCACAGGTCGTAATGGAACATATTTCTTATATGCAGTTTAAAATGCAGTTTCATAACCGATTCAATTCGATTGTTTGCTTCCATGCATGGGCCGAAACGATATCTAAGCGATTTAGCCCAAGCCATACACGTACTCATCACCGAGCAGTGAGCGTCTATTCATTTTATTAAAACATTTGCAATACCCAATGTCAAATTCTGAACTGATGTCCATCTGTCCGTCTGTGTAATATCTTTGTTATAAATCTTATCTTGACCGCAAAGATTACGATGTAGCCTTGATAAGCATTGCCAGCATAAATCGGACCAAATCGGTCAAAGAGCGCGCCCAGAGTACAACATAAATCCAGAACGTCTCTATTATCTTGTTTTAGTACTTGTTTTTAAAGTGAAACCAAGCGATAAATTTGTGCTCTTTGGCTGAGACGAGAACAAGACCTGGGGTAGGCTGATATTACTCTCACAATTGTAAAAAGATTCTTAAGGTACGATAGTAAGAATAATACTCTGGAATGTACCCTTAACAAGAGGGGTAGCTATACGCAGTCTAAAGTAAAGCCAAATCTAGGTAGTGTGGGTGTCAAATTGCTTATGCAGAGCTACTTTTTATCTTTCTTGCTTTCTCTTAATTCTTTCAGTTGAGAACGGCCGCTTAGACAGTTTCGTCGGTTGCTATAATCGCATCGAACCGAAATATTTGAAGTGTTAGAAAGGCGCCTGCTCGTCCAGAGGGAAGAAAATGTATGATATACGTCACTCCTTTCTGGTAGCTTAAGAATAGTGAGGTCCCCTAAATGTTTTGTTAATCCTGACTTCGTAAGGCTGCCGTGTCATCGGCATCAGCTTAGAATTAAACGATCATATGCAGGCGTCCACGTAAACCACTAAGTACATCTTGACTGCTTTGAATTCATTGAGATATCCCTGAATGATTTGATAAAAAACTTATATTCTTCTTTATCGTGAATAGAAAAGTGAACTGATGTTTGCCTCTTTGTTACACTCTGCCCCACTTCTGTTACAAGCGTACAAACTTCATGTATGGATGTATGCAATATCTAGAAGGATCTCACATAGACACACCTTTTATTGTATCGATCGATTCAGAACCACTTTCGTCAGAACCACGAACGTCTGTCTGTCTGTTCGTCTTGTTTTCAATCTGCAGATAGCTATTTTTGAGATATTTTGACGAGGTACACCAACGTATTTTGCCTCAAGGACGAATGCTATTGAAATTGGTTCGGACCACTTCCCATATAAAGCATTATTGTGAAAGGGAACTGCATTAGGCGAAGTGGTGTAGAGTATTTAATCGTGGCCACCGGCCCAATATAAAGGTTTTACTTTTGAAACTTTTGAAAATGTCAAGGTTCTCTTGAACTCTTCTTCCATATTCCAAGCCCAATCGAATGGATTCGTCCACTTGCTCGGCCAACAATCCCTCGATTATGGCATTAAGTCTACGCTTTTCAAATATATCAGCTTAAGCTGTTGTCTTTTATTTAGTTTGCTTTTCCCTGCTATTTAACATATTAAGCAGATCACGTACAATGGCATTTCATAGTTGAAGAGTTCTGTTATCACGAATAGTTCATTGCCATCAAAAAATTCTTTGTATCAGTAATCATAACTAAGGCTTTGTCTGTCAAGTTGTATACTAAACTTCGCGTATAAAATCCTTTTTCTTTTGTTTTGTTTTTTTTTTTTTCTTTTCTTGGTAAACGCTTGAGAAAATCCGAATTTTATTATTATTTTTCTTGCGTTTTATATCTTTTCCTAAAGTGCAGAAAAGTCCTTCGTGTTGCATCGTTTACTACGAAAGAGAGAGAGAAAAAAAAAAAAAAAGAAAGTTTCTTTAAAAGAACTCAAAAGTCAGCCAGAATGAGTGTTATTTAATTATACGCGTGTTGACTTTATTGTACAACTCGTTATTTTGTATTTCGTATTGTTGTTATTGGTTTTATTGTTGCGCAATTGTGCGGCTTGGCATATACCGAGAAAAGTTCAAATTTCTTTTTTAAAGTCATTCTAACGGTGCTGGAAGGTTGCGAAAGTTTGCGAACAAAATGTTGAGTTTTTTTTTTTTTTTTTTTTTTTTTTTTTT
>KK502857.1:52059-63351 GCA_000688735.1 Glossina austeni | reverse complement strand
AATACCGTCGACATGGGTCTCAAATAGAAGAGCTTGGGGATTAGAATGCGGAAAGCAAAGTAGTGGATATGCGAGATTCGACCCCGGCCGAATACAACTTTCTTACTTATTTTGATTGATTTACTGTAACGGATTCTTTAACGGACCTTTCCCAATACAAATATCAAGGTCGTATTCTTCAAAAGAAACTTTTTTTAAAAAATCTTACATGTCTTCCCAGTGGATATCATTATGAAGGCAGTTAACATTTGAATTTCAAAGTGCATTAGAGGGACGGTATGGAAGGCTTTATTAAAGAAATATTTTCTTTTTTGTCGATGCAACTGAGCTGAAATTTTGTTTGTAAATAATTATAAAAAAGATTTTTATGAATATATGAAGACATGTGCAAAAAATTTATTTCATTTATTTATGGCACATGAAATCCAGCTACAACATATATTCAGGTGAATCAAACTATTGCGAGAAAATTAATGTTGTGCACTTATAACAATTAAAAATTAAATAATCAGTGCACTATGGCGCACTTAAGATTACATGCTTACGCTACTATTAGTTAATATTTAGTTATTATTCATATAAACCTTCACCACAGCGGACTATCTTTATACAGTTAATGTTAACATCAATAAATCAATACATCAATACATTACATCAAAAAAGGAATGAATTGAAAATATTTATACGCATTAACTATAGATGGGGGATGCGGCAATAAAACTGGGCTGAATAGTGCATTAGAAAGTATAAGATAACATAAGGTACTAATGCTTTGAGCTATACATGTTAGACTAAACTTCTGAATATGTTGGTTGATCATTCGTGACTAAATTCAAGGGAGTGACCAACGATTTCATGGTAATAAGCCAACAATTGGACAGCTTTGTAGTGTTCAGTTCAAACGGACGAAGATGATCAGGTTTTTGTTAATTGTGAGTAGAATGATGCTCCGATCTAGCGGATTGTTGAATACAAACTGATAAAAACGATTACAAAAAATCGGAGTATATTTGCTTGGAGGTTGCATTTGTGATCTCAGAAAAGACACCGATAGTGAGATGGTTAGACAGACATAAAGATTCCAATCGTGATCTCAGTGGGGGGTAAACAAACACTGTGGAAAGTGAAGACCCGGGCAGACAAAACTGAACTGAACTGAACAGATTTGTCTGTTTGTGCTCAAGTTCATGTACAGAAAATATTCTACTTTTTTTTGATCAAGACGAAAGCGGACAAACGTTAAAATGAACTATATATTCGTTATCCAGTAGCGTATGTTGCTATTTGCACTTCGCAATCAAATATTGCCTTTATTTTGACGCCATCAGTTTCAACTGCCCTTTTAGTACGTGGTGCGACTGGAACTACCAAATTGCCGGAATGAAGTTTTCAATGCAGTTTCGGCACAAGTGTTCTGTTAATACATCTTCTCTGTACACATCCAATAGTTTTTTCTTACCTAAACAATAATTTTAATTTTCCGAGTGTAAATAAGTAAAATATGCCAAAAATGCTGTTTTTCCCAATTTCCATACTTGGCAGGGCATCAACCAAAAACTATCGCGCAGAATCAAACAAGCCTTACTACATATCTGCTGCCAAAGCTGAGGATGACAGTGCGGTTTAAATGTGAAAAAAGTACAATTAAGTCTTTCGTTGTGAGATGAATTTGTGAACGATCCGTTACGTAACTTGAATAGGCACAAAAATGATCAAAATTGCTCAATAGGATTGTTTGTAGCAGTCAGTATATATTTAAAAATTTTCAAAAATTAATTATTAATTATATTAAGCAAGATAGTGTAAGGCATTTAGTGGTCGGCCTTGCCAAACTAATATATCGTCTGTCGTAAATTTTTCAAGGAAAGCAAATGTCCATCGGATATCGGGAAATACGTATATAAATTATATAGTTCTCAAGATGAATGCAAAGAACACCGGCCTCTGTTCCTCTATGCATCTGTCTGGCTGATGAAAACCGTGTTAATTCCTTCGAATTTTCTTTCAAACAAACAACAAAAGCCTTCCTTACAACTTTATCGGTTTTTCTATATCTTTTCTTTAACAATTCTAGTCAGAAAAATCAAGTAAGTCGATCCGTAGGTTTTTCGATAAAAAACAATAATTTAAACATTAGTAACTTACTCTAATTTTTTAATGTTAACATTTTAATGTTATTTTTGCGGACTTTTAGCCTACGTTCACTTCACAATTATTCGTTTGATGATATGTTTTGTCGTACTCTTCTTTAAAGCTGAGCTGTGTCCTGCGAAAAGCGTGATATAAAATACTTGCGCTTGTGTAGCTTATTACGCTGCCATTAAGACCTATATGTGAGAGTTTGAATTTATGATTAAAAAACATGGGCAACAACGAACTATGAGAAGACACATTTCAAATCGAATACGATTTCTTTTATCTTTTACTTAAAATGTATAAAATTTTCATATAAATGGAATTTTTAAAAAATTACATAAATACATGAAGATATTTGCGCGCGCGTGTGTGCATATATATGAGAAGAAGTGCAAGAAAACGACTTAAGAAATGTGCCCGTAGGAGATGATAAGTCATTCTAGCGGAAATTATGTTCACCAAGTGTCAGCTTTTTTCTGCGGTTACTATACACAGTTGCGATAGTATTGATGCTGCTGGCGGTAATGATAATGTCATAAAGGAAAAATTTGATTAAGAGGTAAATAAGTAGATGTCAATATCGTCTTACATAGTGCACGGGCACCCATACATCCATACACTTTACGACACCTTAAAAACTTTTATTTTGAAACTTTTATATCCGGCTTAAAAAAGTGAATCAGCGAAAAATATTTTTTTGCGATTTTAAGCATCTCAGTGATTGATCAGGTGTTGACACCAAGATTTTAGTTTTGAAAAGTTTTTAAAATGAATATTTTTTCTTCTTCTTCTTATTCTTCTTCTTCTTCACGTTTTGCAGTAACGCTCAGTTCAAATTTATTGTTATGATAAAAACTTATGTGCAATTTTGCAAATTCTCTTAATCACCCTTTTGTTGCCTAAATACAATGCTGGCAGCAGCATATTCAACCAATAGCTTTACACTGTGTATTCGGTGCGACGATAGAAATCTTTGTTATAAACATTTCTGAATATGTCGTTTATGGCTGATAAGTCTCTCTACCACACGTGGCGATGACTTGAACACGTTTATTTCTTTGCATGTGACGAAGCGTGTTTGCGTATTAACACAATTCTGTGCAATTGCTTGCTTGCTTACTTGCTTACTGCTCTAACGCTTTCTTAAGTATTCTAGAGTTAAAGTTTAATTTTGTGGTGTGAGTGCATAGCACAAAGGATTAAAAATCTGCACGTCTTACATTCAATTTTACAATTGTTCATAAAGTTTTATGCCGCGATATAGTCTAGTTGCCGAAAAAGAGAGAGCAAAAAAAAAAAAAAAAAAATCCCAGAATTATGTAACAAACAATGTTTGCTATAAGGCATAGTTCAAGTCTTTATCTTAATTTTTAATTCTTATAGACCCGTTTGGTTTTTATATTTTAATTAAATTTTTATTTTATTTAATTTTTTGCATTTTTCTTAATTTTTATCATTTACTTGATGAAATTTCTATTTCTAACCTAATTAAAGATTAAAATTTCTAAAGTAAGTCCATTGAATGCATTGTCGTTT
The DNA here is from genome assembly GCA_000688735.1 of Glossina austeni. NCBI lineage: Eukaryota > Metazoa > Arthropoda > Insecta > Diptera > Glossinidae > Glossina > Glossina austeni. The sequence goes on along the minus strand of KK502857.1, from coordinate 59,679 downwards.
AGTTGAGTGGTAGGAAAAACCATTTTTGCCTTTATTATGTAAACGTAAATATTATTGTAGGCGTTAGAAATTTTTGCAAAGAGTGTCGTAAGCAAGGGAAGAAGTGCTGAAGAAATACACCCAAAATAAATTATTTGTTAATTAAACGTTGAAATACTTCTACCAGACTTTAGTCGGGGCGCAGTATCAAGTACCAAGAAATGCTTCAATGCCTTTGTGTATCGAGAGAATTTAATCTTTGAGATTCACTTTTCTTGCTGCAAATTGGTTGCGCCGATAAGATAAAAAGTACTGCGGAGAGGAAAGATAAATAATTTTTCGCAAGATAACTGAGAGCAAACATTTTGCAATTTTCTTGCATCCTCTCTTCACCGTTCTACGATACAGAAATGCCGGTGTACGAGTGACTCTTGACGACAGCTCGAATTAAAGAAGATAAATGAACTCTGGCGGGAAGTGACTTTCATGAAAGCTATTAATGAAAGTCTTATAAAGATCTGATGCAAAATAGCATCATTGTCTTGCATGTAATTGGATCACTTTTTCACTTGAAAAAGTCGGCAACGAAAATATTTTCCATCATTTTCTACAACTTTTTCCCATTTTTTTGGCAACATAACGAGACCGTGTCGAAAGAAGGATTTTGATTTGGCAGCGACCCATTTTCGCTCTCCTTCACCATTTCGAAACCGTGTGTCGGCCAAGCCGCGCTGCATCGACCTAAAAAAGTGGTAATCAGAAAATGCTCCTCGTGGTGAGCACACTAGGTGCGGTGGAGTTTCTCATTCGAGCTGTATCAGTTTGTCTTTGACAACTCTTACAGCGTGTGGCCGAGTATTGCCATGCAAAAGGATGACTCTGCGTCTGTTAACCGTTATTGCTGGTCTTTTTTGCACCAATACATCGTCCAATTTATTCAATTGACGTCGGTAGACAACCGCCATAAGATTTTAGCAGCTCATAATACACTGCATCTTATTGATCCCATCATATGCACGACTAAAGTTTGTGGCCATAAATATGCCGCTTCGGTGTGCATGTGGATAGCTCTCCTGGACTTTCCTTTTGGAAACAAAAACAGGAAATTGTCATATTAGGGAAAGGTCAAAATCATCGAATTTAACCGTTTTGTACATTAATACTTCTCATTCACTTTATCATTTTCACCAATAGAGGTCGCTGATCAAAAGCAATGCAAGTACCTATTAGTTTAAGAAAAAGTACTGTGAGATTTTTTGGCATTTTTTTTTTGTTCAATTATTTTTGTATATATATACATATCGCCCTTTACCTACGTCTACATATATCATCTTGACGCGTTCGACATTTTGAGCCGCATTAACTACAGGTGTACGTGCGTCGCTCGACTGCCTTTGAACTAAACATCTAAAAAGAGAAAACTCCAAAAACTTCTTATATAACCTGCTCGTATACTCGGCCTATACATTGGCTTACGGCGATCCTTGCGAAGAAAGTGCAGTTTACTTATTTATGATTTCTAAAGAATTTACTGACATTTTACCTTTGGCTGTATGACTACAGAAGTTTTCCGTACCTCTGCCTTAAAATTCTCTTTACATTGCTTTTCAACTTTTACTTGCATTTCCTTCCTTACTATCAGCTCAGTTGCGTTAACAATTTAACTATTTTCAACACATATCCAGAGGAACGCAGAGAAATACATACAAATGTAAATGTCCGCAAATACAAACTATACTACAATTGCTAACCATAGTGACAACAAATACATAAACGTTTAAATAATTTCATGTACCTACATATGTAGTATGAAGATGCCGGTAAAAGCACATCGGCATGAACATACATATATATATATATTTTGCTATAAATGGTACGGGAAAAGTTTTTTCATTTTTAGCTTTTTTTCCACTGATTAACAAAACAATACAGAACCTATTTTCATATAAATAAACATAAAACATATATATATATATATATATATATATATATATATGCATATATTTGCAAAAGAGATGTCTAAAAAGTGTCAAGCCTTCAGCATGTGGAAATTCGTAAGCTGAAGCTTTGCTGTTTTATTTAATTCATATACGTATCTACTCACATTTGAAAGTAATTAACGCCTTCTTTGCGATATTGTTACACTTATTAGGCTCAATATTTTTTAGACTACATTATTGTTATAAAGCATCATTCGCAGCTAGCTACCTATACTAATAATAACTATTTTAGTTAAACAAAGTAACATATATAAGTTAGACCTAAACGTACACATATGATTACATACACACACACACACACACACACACACACCAAAATGTATTTAAGTACATTTGTAAACCTAAAAGTTTATTTTGGTAAATTTATTTTTGCAAGGGTATGAGCTTGAGAATCGGTACGAATGCGGACAAATGTGTTCCCTCTGCGTGTGCATATGTGTGCGCGCGTGTATGTGGTGCGGTAATCTGCATAAAATTTACATAAAATTAAGTGCTAGAAATTATATTTAGATATTTTTTGTTGTTAGTTGGTTTGAAAATTTTGTTCTTTTTTTTGGAAATAAAACAAAAAAACCATAAAACAAAACAAAAAAGAAAAACAACTCAAGTTGTTTACATAGCCATGCTTGCTTCGTTGAATGGATGTTTTTATATGAATGTGCGTGAACGTCTGTAGTGTTTAGTAGATTGTGGTACACCGAGTCTAAAATAATTCATTAATAGGTATAAGTGTTAGTTTCACCGGTTGGATGTGCATGTGTGCGCTTTTTGTTCTTATTGCATAAATTCTTTTTTTTGATTCTATTTAATTAAAAAAATTTTACCTTTGACACAGTCACAGAGTGACGTGAGGTACAAGGTTGAAAAAGTTTTAAATGGATTTTAGAAAAACTTTCCGTCTGCTGTTTTTTTTTTTTTACTCAATATATTGCTATATAGGAATTTAATGCCGTCTCTTCTTAAGAAAATTTCAGAAAAAAAAAAAGTTGCTTATGTCACTTTCAAAATGGAGCGTCTCCTTTAAAACTTGAGAGAAATTTTCTTCAATATTCATTATCTTAACCAGTGAATGCATTGGAAAGTCGAAAACCATTGAACCTAATTGTACAGATATACATATATATATATATGTATACGTTATGTGTGAACAATAAATTTTGCAAAATTGTTCGAATATCCAATAATAAAATTAAATACAATAAAAGTAAGAAAAATGGTCTTGCGTACGACTACTTTGTTTACTCTTCTAGGAGACATAGATTCAATCACCTCAACCATCAAAGTTATCGCGGGTATCTTCAAATGGTTAAGTCCTCATTTCTTAGTTTGCCTAATGCAAATGTTTTTAATTTCAAAAGAAGAATGTCCATATGTCCCTTAAGCTCTTCTTAATGGCTCCTAGTCCACTGGTTGTATTGAAACCTCGAATCTCTTTGCTGAGTACTTCTGTCGAAATTTCTCTATTTCTCTCCCTTACCCTTACAAAAAACTTAATATCCCTTTCAATTCTGTAATTTGCGCGACTGTACTGAGCTTCTGTTTTTTGCATTTCATTACATTCGCAAGTTTACTGTAAGAAATTTCTTTCAATCGAAACCAACCCCTGAAAGAAAAGGGAAAGGAAGTGATGATCCTCGTTTAACAGAAATTTTCCTGACCTATTTTTTCGATTGTTATGCTCTCGGTTTTCCTGCCAGGTTTTTATATATGTGATAAAATTTCTTTGCGCCTGTTATAATTTTAGATAATTCACCGTACAATAACAACAACTTCTTCCTTGAAAATATTTGATAATATTTGTGTGAAGTAGTACTCAAAGAAAACTCACAAAGACGGATATGTAACGTCATCCGTTAGGTAATCCGCAGGCTTGAGAGATAATTTGCACTTTTCAACTCTGTACATGCAAACTCCCTCCTCAATATTTCTGTAACATTATTTAGGAATTACGCGGTAGGCTTTACCATCCATGCCTTGTGCACGCGATTCTAAAATTTGTTTTAAATTTAAAAAATATTTGGTTTTTAAATTTTGCATAAATATTTTCAATGAATTAGAATTTATTACAAGCCACTTAGATTGTGGGGAACGTGGAGAACGGCTTTTCGCATAAATTCAAAAGACGATCAAAAGTCGTATTACGTCAAAGAAGTATTCAGGGGAGTCAAAGGTTGTCCATAATTGAATGGATGAGTTTAAAAAGATTTTAAACTTAACTCGACACTGTGAAGCGTTTTCGTAATAAAACTGCGATCAGCAGATCCATAAGTCGATACTTGAAAAATTTCGAAAATTATATGGAAAAGAAAATAACTCTATAAAGTTTTATAGGGTGGTTATGGTCGTCATGTCATTACGGATAAGCGAAAACCGCTAAGAATGTCTACAAGGTCGCCCAAAATCTTTAGTAATTAAAGGCCAATGGCGGGTCTTAAATACGTCGCGAGAGTTATGTGACTCAGGCCCAATATTGTTGATCTGAAGAAACTCTTTTTTGGGTTTGCTTTGCTCTCTTGAACCTATACCACTTTTTTGCCGTAAAAAGTACATGAAAGAACATATCATGACGAACAAGAAAAAACGTATTATATACAACTTGGAAAGCCAGGAGAAATGAAACTTAAAAGAAATTGTTCAGGTGCGCTCTTTTTTAACCGCAAACTGCTTGTCGTCTAATTATGATTTTTTTGCTGTATATATCTAATAGGTGGACGGAATTAGGGAAACCATTATAATTTGGGAAGCGCGGCCGTTAAATACCTTAAGTCACTTCGTCTTGGAACACAAAGTCACTCATATGGGGTTGCCTTTCAGTGTCTATTCTCATACCCACGCAGGCAGGGTTACTTGCGAAAGAGTCCCATAAGTTGATTAATTCGATCCAAAATTCTTAGTTAGCGATTTTTGCAATTTTTCCAAAATAAGGCGGAGTGGTTGCAAAAGTGGCCCGATTCAATCAATTTTCAACAAGCTTCATCCTTGAGCTGTAGCTACAGTCAGTCCGTGTGTCAAATTTCATAGAAATATCTCGAATGCGCGACCGGTAAGTTGAGCACAACAATACATGGACCGACCGATACCCATAAAAGTTTAAGTCGTTTGAGAAAATTATTCGAATCGAAGAGCATAATAAAAGGTGAGTTTATTTTAAGTTCTTCTAAGTGTTACCACAGGTAGTGTAGGATATAATTATGTTAAATCTAATAGAGCTGACCTTTCCGCTTAAATATCTTTGCAAGAGTGTAATTGTTTTTAACCTTTCATCACAAAACATAAAATGAAAAATACTTTTCTGTTCCGTATTTTACAAAATTTTATTTTCATTCAACCTTCAGAGTTCAGGTATTTCACACGAGCGTAAGCTGTGTGTGTGATTTTCACTAGCAAACCCAGCTGCCTTTATTTTTAAAACTAGTACAGTTTTCCTTCACCTTAGATGTCAGTTCAATACGCTTAATATACTGAGCTCCTATTAATTGGTTTCGCTAGATGAGCATCATAAAAATACAAAGCGATTTTTTTTTTTTCAACCCAGTTGTTCATCTCATATGCTGACAATTTTTGCATTAAACATAGTGTATGTAGTGTATGCAGCTGTGTTCTGTGTTGTTTACATTTATAAATTCATACAATGCACGCTGCATCCATTAGATTCACATGAATAAATTTTTCCCATAGTATTACTTTACTTGAATTTGTCTATGTCGTCCATTAATTTCACAGAAGCTGAACTTACGAACTCTTGTAACAACAAATTTACCCACTATTTGTTTGTACATCGATTGTGTGTATGAAGCTGTAGACGTTTTTCATTTAGAAAATTTTCAATTTGTGTCTATGACTACATTTTCTGAACTCCTATTGAATTGTAATAGAAAATAAAGTTTCTTTTAACATTTTCTCTCTGTTAAGTAAAGAAGAAAGAAGAAGAAGACGATGTGATCGATTGTCACTTTTATTGTTTTTAACTCTATTGTATTTTTTTTCTTCAGAATAAAAGAAATAAAGGCATCAAAAATGTGAAGTACTTGCCTAAAGACTACATTTGATACCTATTTCGTACACAATCACTGATCAATCACCAGCCATAGCCATATCTTTCTACCAAACAACGGCGAAACAAATCTTGCTATCCTTTGCAGTTTTTTTTTTTATGTTTAAGCATACATGTGGTGGTTGCAGAAAACATGACATATTTGTGATCTACTCTTCAAAAGGTCGCTAAGCAGTTTGTTTACAATAGGAAGAGAGAATGCTATAAAGGGAACGTTTGCAAACTTTGAAAAAAAAAACATAAAAGAAAAGTGTATGAAAAATGAAAGAATATATAATTGAATCATTTGCACAGCTTTGTGGTGCAGAGTATGTTAAGTTTATGCGGACGTATGTAGCACGTAGAAGGGTTTAGAGATAGACCCAACTGTTATTCAGAAAATTATTTTGAAGATTGTCTGTCCGTCCTATGTCTGTCCATGTAAACTGCGTTTAAGTTACTGGTCGCAATTTTTTGAGATATTTTGACGAAGTTTGGTGTGCTGATATGTTTTGACCCAAGGACGAAAGCTGTTTAAAATCGGATCGTTCCACTGCTCCCCTTATAACGCCTTATTTTGAAAAGTCATTATGTGGAGTTATCTTCTAATTTGCAAAAGTTTTTCACAAAACTCGTTGTGTGATCATATTTCAACATTCTAAATTGATATGAAAAATTTGTTTGGGGTGTGGCAATTTTTTGAATCCTTTCTCACATAACCAACCGTTCCTACCAAAACGAAATATTTGTTTAATTTTCAATATCTAATGGTGGAAATTGGTTCATAATAGTAAATTGACAAAGCAACTCATCTTACCGAATTTGGACCAGGTAGGTCCTTTTTTTTTTTAGGCACCACAGCATATAAGGATTCTTCGGAAATGTAAGCCCTTATGTGCCAAAAATTCTAATTGTCAAAGTTTTATGATAAAAATTTGTTCGAGATAGTATTTTGATATAAAAATTAGGTGGACCCAAATTAAACCACGTGGTTGGTCCACATACCCACTCCTCAAGTAATAAGTAAGTAAGTAAGTTCTGGAGAAAAAAATTCAATTTTTAATATTCTGTGAAGAAAATTGGTCCACAATAACAATTTAGCAAATAAATTTGGAAATTTGGATCACATAGGTATATATTTTTTAGACCCCAACATATGCAGGCAAAAGTTATTCTATTTTTAATTTTTTACGATGGAAACTGAAAAATAATCAAATTTTTAGAAAGTAAATTAAGTTTGCTAGATGAGAATCTCGACATAGGCGAATCGTCCACTTTTTCGACTACTCCCTCCATAATGTCTAGTTTCGAGTAGTTGTTATATGAGAAAAATTGATATTTTCAAAATTTATTCATAAAAGGCCTCTGCATAATAAATTGCTATGAGAAATTTTGTTCGGCTGGGACAATTTGTTGATCCCCCTCATATAACCGTTCGTACGAAAACTGAATCCTTATATGGTAACAAGGACTAATTTTCAATATTTCATTGCGAAAAGAAATCAACTTGAGAGAATTTGGACAAAGTAAGGTTTTTTTTGAGATATCACCGCATATAAGGATTCTCAGGCTTTATCATGCAAGACAGGTAGTTGTTAGTGCTTTTTG
>KK502857.1:28209-46257 GCA_000688735.1 Glossina austeni | reverse complement strand
TATATATATATATATATATATATATATATATATTTATATATATATATTTGTAGTATTTTTATTAGGCTAAGGGTAGCGGTCTGAAATGATTCAATCGTGTCTGTCTGTCTTTTATACCTTCTTAGTGCCTATCTTCGGCTTTTTGTTACACCTCTCGCAAAAGTTGACAAGAAAAATTAACACTTGAAACTTAAGCATTATTTGGATATCATTTATTATGCACATATGTTGTATATATTTTTTGTCATGCGGTTTTGAATCGACTGATATATGTAAGAGTGGAAAAAAAGGCTAAAACTTCGCACATGGATTCAAAGATAAAGCTCGAGTAAAACATTAACTAAATTAATCTGCAGGTTTGACCACAAATACCAAAAATTTGCAAATTAGGGATAAGCACTTAGTGTTATTTGCAAAGTAATATTTTCATTAAGTTATTGAAGCGCGATGTTTCAGCCATATTACTAAAGCCAGTCAGGGCATATTAAAACCACAAAGCATTTGTAAACCTCAGAAAAGCGCTGGAGTATGTTATACTAACTATAGTGCTACTCAGTTAGTTCATCTTTCCTTACCCTATATGAAATGCCTGTCTTTGGGTTATGTTATAAAAGTGATAGCTCGCATGTAACAATGCATTTATTGTTTCTGGTAACCGGCAACTCTTCATAGAGGAAAGAGTATCGTTAGGTGTATGCTTGCAAGCTTTCATACAGTAATGTCAGATGCAGGTATGTCAGACTTTTACGGATCAGAGAGGTGGTAATGAAAGTAGAATTACTGTCTACATTTTTTTTTGGATATTGAAAATATGTGGAGAAAAGATTGGATGACACTCCAGGAAGTACGGATACGGATACTCCAAACGTAAAAGTGGTTTTAAGACGGATATAGTACAGCGTTAAGCTCTATAGGGGGAACCAAGGGAGCCCAAATAGCCGAAGTAGTCCAAACCACCCCAAGAGCCAAAGTAATCCATGAGCTCCAGGTTGCTCAAGTAGCGCACCAGGTAGCCAAAGTAGTCGAAGTAGGCCAGGTAACCCAAGGAAAATTTCTACGCTGCTACTCCCACTTTTGCTGCTTGAAGAATGGGAAGTTGGAGAATGCATCTTATGCGGCGGCTGGAGAGTTCCATATCAGCTATGGTTAGCTCAAAATCGAGTGGATGTTAGATAACGATGTATTAATTGGGTCCAGAGTTTGGAAAATGGCCCATACCGATTTTCTCACTCTGCAGGAGCACCTGTGGTCTGTGGTCTGTGGGACCTTCCTATTGCTGGGATTTGTCCTGCTCACTGCTGGTTCGGGTTACCGCTTCATCCCTCCTCTGTCTACCAGGCATCCATGAAAAACAAATAACCAAAATATTCTTGTGCGTGCATAACGTGAATCTCTTTGCCAAGCTAAAGTGACGCCGAAGAAGGCTTACTTCTGCATAGCAGGTTACATTGTTAGTGTTTTCATAAATTTATTTTTTATTTACTCTTCAAGAGGTATTTAAGTGCCAAGGGATTCGCTTTCAGCCGAATGTAATTTTCTTTCTTTTTTTTTTTTTTTTTTTTTTGGTTTTTTTAATAAGTTTTCTATAAACTTTTATAGTTTAATTTATGATTTCAATGCTATTCACTTTATTTTGTTTGCTTTGTTTACAGTTCAAAATATAACGTATATGTGTGCCAAAGTCAATGCAACGGTCGGATGTTATCATCAGAAGTATATATCCGGTTTGGATGTTGAGGTTTGTGTTTGCGAATCACAATTGGGTGCCATGCCCTGCAATAATACAACTAAACTAACGAATAAATTAAGTCGGGTAGTGCTGCTAACAATTGCCATCAATACATTCATAACTTTGTACCATAAAATATTCAAATATAGTTAAAAAAATATTTTTTAAAATATTTATTTATTTTTGTTTTTGCTACGTTTTGCTTTTGGTTTCCTCGTTAAATAAATGCACAAAAAAAGGAAGTGTCATCAATAACTCTCTATCAAAATGGAGACAAATAATTCTTATTGGCAGTGGGTGAGCAAAAAAATGTGGTAAGAAAGACCGAGGGAGAGAATGGAGAAAACAGTATGTGAGAGTTACGCCAACAAGACTAACAACAACAACAACAACAACAACAACACTTATAGTGATATTTAAAATTGTTAAAGTAAATTATTGCATTTCTATGGTTCTGACAGTTTTATGTAAAAAAAAAAAAGAATCATCTTCTGAGCGCTTCTGTTCATATGTGAGTGAGTGAGCGTAGCTGTGATTGAGGCAGAATGAGTGAGGAGGCCGAGTTTTTGGTTATGTAATGGTGCGGGATTGTTGTAAAATAGTAATTTATAGTAAAATTATTCATGTTTTATTTTCTCTCCCACGTTCGGAATTTTAAAAAAATATATTTTAACTGCATGCACTTGTTTTTTTTTTTTTTGTTTTTTTCAGATGCTGTTGTTTGCTTTCAATTGTTGTATGCATTGCGTTGCATTTTTCGGACACTCACAAACAACGTTTTGACCATTTTTTTTTTTTTTTTTTGGGTAGATTTTTATTATGATATCCTTTAATTTTATTTCTGCACGGCTATTAATCATGAATATTTGATATTGACTTTTTGGAGAAAAAATTAAGAAAAATTTAATTGATTTTCTTTTTATTTATTTACTTCGAATATAAAGATTTTAAATAACATTTTTTAAAAACCACGATCAATGACGTCAATGACTAGGATGTTGCATGTAAGAAATGTATTATTACATTAACAATTATACGAGCGTGCTTCAGATAAGAAATGTTAAACAAAACGTCTTTTTTTGGTGATAACTATAAAAAGAAAAAATACCGTTTTATTGATTTTTATACCCACCGTTGAACGACGGACATTTCGCCATAATGTTTGCAATACTCAAAAGAAAGCTTCAGAGATGCAATAAAGTATATATTAGGGGGACCCATAACTAATCAATTATTTTGCATTCATAGACAGAATGTTTTTTTTGAAATGACATTTTTAGTTTTAAATCGTTTATGTAATCACCGTCGTTTGCGATGACTTGTTGCCATCGTTCCTGCAAAAGTTCAACCAACCCCTTGAAAAAGTGGGGTGGGCGTGACTTAAAATATAACTCAAGATGCGTTTGGACATCGGATAAGAAATTACAATTTTTATTTCCTAATGAATGCTTCAGTCACCTGAATAGATGGTAGTCCGACGGTGCTAGGTCTGGAGAATATGGAGGGTGCGGTAGAAGTTCGCAGCTTAACTGCTTAATTTTCTCTGGAGTAATCTTCGCTGCATGAGGACCGGCATTATCTTGTTGGAGTATCACACCTTTTCTGTTTACTAAAGTTGGTCTTTTTTCTATGAGTGCGGACTGTAACCGTTGTAATTGTTGACAATACAGGTCAGCAGTAACTGTCTCCCCAGGTTTCAATAATTCGTAATGCACTTTACCGGAACAATCCCACCAAATACACAATAACACCTTCCTCAGGGATAGGGTTGGTTTAGGGGTTGGAGGAGGTCTCCCGTTTGCAGACAACGACTGTTTCGATCGTTTTACGTTATCATAAAGGATCCATTTTTCATCTCCAGTTACGATCCTAGGCAAAAATGGATCTCTGCTTAGTCTGGTGAGCATAGAATTACAAATTGTTTGCCGAAGATCTTTATTGACCTCAGACAACAGGTGTGGAATCCATTTACCTTGTCTATGTACCTTGCCAATTTTTTTTATATGTATTTGTACGGTGGACCAGGTAGACCCAAGGCTTCTTGATATCGAATTGACCTGGGCGTCCAGTTGGATGCGTATCTGACAGGTCATAATCACTTGAAGCAAATCTTCTGAACCAATGTTGACACTTATTGACCTTCAACACATTTGCATATATGTCGCAAATTTTGCTTGTTGGTTCCGTGGCACTTAAACCGGCGTTAAAATGGAAAAGTATACAATTACGAAAATGTCTCACGGAAGGTACAAAGTCCGCCATTTTATTACAGGGCTACAAAAAAAATTTATATTGTTGGGAATAAATTATTAACAAACTGGTTGAAGAATAACACCAAAAACAAGTATGCTTACACTTGTCTGGTTGCCGCAGCACTAATGAGAAATGGTATCTTGCGAAAATAATTGATTAGTTATGGGTCCCTCTAATATATTCTAGTAGGAAATTCTGAATTGATTAAGTTATGTCTGTCCATCTACGTGCCTGTGTGGTGTTTGTTGTTAGCACTCTCTTGGGTATCAAATAAAAGAACTTGGAGAGCAGAACGCGAAAAGCATATTGATGGGTAGGCGAGATTCGATCCCGCCAAATATATCTTTCTTACTTGTTAATATCGGTATTATTATTAACATAATCATTGTCCGCCTGTATGGCCGAGTAGGCTGAGGATCTCGATTAACTGCTGCGATGGTCGTTGGTTCAAATCTCAAGCACGATAGACTTTTTGATAGCCTCAAATGCTAATGCTAGTGTCACTGCTTTTGCCATTTTCCCAAAAGGCACATATTGTACTAGTGTACCCGCTCAAGTTCTTTTCAGGCAAATTAAAAAAAAAAAAACAAAAAAAAAAGAGAGAAATAAGCGGATCTGATTTCTTAGTTTCAAGTTTTTGAAAAATATTCATGTTTGTGATTTTCCGTTCCATATTCACGCAGGTGTACTATTCGTAATCTAATTAATTTTATTGTGTATGCCTTTCAGCTCGACTTGCGCGTCTCTAAATGTTTCTGTTACAGATTCATTTGCTCACATGTTTCTGTTTTCCCAAGGATTTTGACTCCGCGAACCAAGATTTGACCGTTTTCTTCGCGAACTTCTTTCGCTCAATTATAGTACAAAGTGTTGACATAGCAAATATTTGTTTATTTATATATTTTAGTTTAGTAATTCAATGAATCAATTAACGAAAAAGAAACAAAATAATTGCATTTTACTATTACTAAATTAATTGCAGTGTTAGAAGGAATGCTGGATGTAAATTTTATCGCGAGCGGTTCAAGAACAGAGAATTAAGCTTACAGCGCCATCTACGTGAAACCTAGTAACCTTATTTAAGTCGATATATACGTTCTATTTCAATCGAATGAATATTTGCATATGTATAGACTTACAATATTTACATCATTCCTCTTAAATTCTTAATCTCAAAAAGGTGATCAATAATTCCCAGGATTATGTATAATAAAAAAAAGACACGTTATGTAAAATTTGACTTTTGTTTATCAACGTGTCCAAACATCAACCTAACGTTTCTCTTACATTTGGATGATAGAAAAAGTATTGAAACAATAACATGCTTCAGTTTCCACAATGAGCTCATCATTTGATCTATAGTTTTTTCCCAGCAGCTTCCTATTAAAGTTTTCAAACGTATAATAGTTTATTAGTTTTTAAACGTATAATAGTCATTGGTGATTAGATCCGGCGAACAAGGCTGTTGAGGCGGCAAATCGTACTTACATACTTGCCGTTCTGCCTGCCACTGTAAGTGAACGCTCTGCCTTATTTCATGTTCAATTTTAGTTCTATACATAGCCTTTTAAAATTTTAAGGACGTCAAGTATTTTTGGCGTTTTTCCTTTTCGATTGCCGAGACTTATTTTGGGGGTTTATGTCATTTTCTATGGTTTTATCGCCTCTTTTGGTCCAATGCCTTCAAGTTCGGCAGTGTCCGTACAACCTGTTTGAAAACCAGCCAGCTGTCTGCAAGTTGTTATTTTCGACAAAGACGACTTCTCATGACACTTCCCAAGCCAATGCTGTGTTTAAACGGTTTTCTTTTTCTTCAAACACCAATGTGTAAACAACAATCCAAGTTCGGATTTTTCCAAGATAGCGACATTAAAACTACGAAATGGTTATTTCTTTGCTAGAGATAACGTCTGTGTATAATTGAATGTCTCTGTAATTATTGAATGAAGCGCCACAGCTTGAATGAAAAATGCAAGTGCAGGGATCAAGCGATTTCACTTTCTCCAATGCTTTCTATACAAAAACTAATAATAGCTGTTATGATTGAAAATTATATTAATCTACGGCGTCTTCAATGTGCCGGTAGTAAAGATCCCGCTCTTATTCAGAGGCACAAAACTCATCATCTTTCTGGTATGTCAACCAAGACTGTAAGATAGTTTAAGACGGGGGCTCATTTCCTCCTGCACAAAAACCTAGTAGTTTCTCAGCTCGAATTATTTTCCCTGGGAGGCGCTGTACACGCACTTGTCATTTAACCCTTTGTCAACACAGATTTCTATTGGAGAAACCGCATTGAAAGTTATTTTTGGATGTCGCTCTGAGCTTGGTCGGCGATTGAATTTTTGTGTGCACAGTAACTGCGGTTTGAAAGTACTCTTTTTTTTTTTACCAGGCAATATACACAAGTATGTGCAGCGGAATATATACAAGCAAGCAGCATGTGTGAAAGGGAACCAAAATTTATTAGTGTACAAGTGCAAGCAATAGTGGAGAATAAGAACGGATAGCTATAGCAAACTTTAGGTTTTTACTAATCATAGGCGAATTTATAGATCAACTTGGTGAATTTTTGAACAACCGCTGACATAAGAAAGAAGCAAAAAACAAAATAAATGGAGGCCAAATTTACTTCTTTGTAATATCAAAGCCATGCACGAACGCTACAGTCTCTAGGCGGACAGAAGTAGACTAACTTGTGATTGACCATTGTTTCCTAGAGAACTACTTACTTCACACACGTAACAACGTTTTTAGGCTATCATGGCGACGTCGGTGTATGGGAGGGTAGATAAGAAAGCATATGGACAAACGTAGTCTCAACTAAGTGCACTAGCGTACCGATTCAGCTCATTAGACCACTCAATTTAACTTGATCAAGAATATTTTGAATGTTGAGGAAAACCAAAGCATATCTCTTGGCTTTATAAATATTTAAAAAACTTAGCATACCCACTGGCGTTATTATAAAAGCAAGATTAGATTTTTCATTAGTATTTGCACGTTTGAACTGCAGACATATAAATTTTTGCATTTTTATAAGAGCAGCCACTTGACAAACAACCATTATGATCGTATGCCAGAAGTTAATGAAGTGCAACCCATTAAAAAAGAGGGGAGTTTGAAAATGAATAAGTGAATATATAAAAATATTAAAAAAATTAAAAAATTTAACATGAAAGCTTAATGTCAACATCTTTTTTATCGTTGAACATCTTTCCCTTGTTGCCTTGTTCCTTGTATTTATTTTTACACAATTTGGATTCTAAAAATTTTCAATTTCCTTAAACACATCCTTTTGCATAAAAACGATGACGATGACAATCTGGCATATATCGCCTTAAGGCAGTAAAACTTAACAAAACGCAAATATTTGATAGATAAGCTTTCTCAAGACGACATTCATTCACGCATATCTACCATACGTACTCACTCATACATATAAAAGTAGAAGAAAAGAAATTCCTTAAGATTATTTAAAAACCAATTACAAGCCATAACCATAGACAGACACATTTAGGTAAAGAGATGACAGAGATTAACTGACATTGAAAGCTACTTTAGCTAGAAAATATAAAGATTCAGGCAGTGGGCAATTTATTCTCTTTTTTGTTGCTGATGGTCATAAAAAGAATTACGACAAAATTTTTGTATAATTTCTTCTCTTCTTTTTTCCGTTTTTTTTTTTTTTACTATTATACATTTTTTAAGGAATTAATTTAAATAATAAGAAAATAAACTTAAGCTAAAAGATGTTTTTTTGTTTTTTTTTTTAAGGAATTCATTTAAATAATAAGCAAATAAACTTAAGTTAAGAGATTTTTCTATTTTCTTAAAATGTTTGCTAATATTTTGTGCGTTTTATTTGAGTGAATGAAGAAAATGTATTCAGCTTTTAAGATATATTTTCCCGTTATTTGTGTTTGTTTTGCTGAAAGAAAATCTCTCTTCGTCTTCTCCTTCAAGCAATTAGAATCTAATACCCACCAAGGAATAAATAATTGTTTGGCTTTTTTTGTACCCATCACCAAAGGATTAAGCGTATATTTATTTCGCCAAAGCGTTCGCAACACCCAGAAGGAAGCTACAGAGACCCGCACAAAATGTGTATATTTCTGATTTGCATCAAATTTCAAATTGATTATAGCATGTCGGTCTGTCCGTACGTGTGTGTGATAGTCTGCTGTAAACATTCTTTTTTTGGGCGCAAAAAGGAAACTATCGACTTCAAATTTGGCAGAAACATTCAAAATTCTTGCATGTACGTTGATATTGGCCTACAGCACTGCGTAAATTGAGGACATCTCTGTTTTTCAAAAAGAAAAAAAATTGGTTTTTTGCTCGTTACTCTTAAACTACGACTGATAAATCTGTAAAAAATTGAATGTACATTCCCCGAGGGAATGTATACTGTAGTGCCTATACAAAAATCGGAAAAATTGGCCACATAGTGTATCAAAATTTAAATTTTCATTCAACACCTATATAACGCAGACAAGCAAACTTCAAAAACCCCATAAAGTCTATAAATTCTTGGTCACTTTCAAATTTGGAATGAACCCAAGCATGCCAGTCTTTTCATCTGTCCGTCCATACGTGTGCCCGTCTGTGTTAAAAATTCACCTATTCGCGTAAATGAAGATGTCGTCTACAAATTTCCAGAAGAATTTGAAAATGGCCCAAACTAGTCAAAGGATACGCTTTCAACGCTCACATGTCTACGCAACAAAAACTGTGAATACCTTTGCTTTTCATGTTTTTCACTCATACAGCACTTTCAGCATTTCACTTTTATTCTGAAAATAGAAAAAATCAGCCGCGCCCATTCAATATTATAGTTCTTACTCTGCAGTTTAGTTCTTTTCCGTTTTTTTTTAGGTGCTTTTTAAGATAACGTCGATGGGTATAAAGGATTCGGTCACGACCGAATAAAATTTTCTTGTTTTTTCGGATTCGTCTGCTGCAAATATATTTTAAATGTTTCTCTACAGTTTGCCATAAGAAAATAAGTCAAAATAATTTCATTTATTTATCCCTATAATAATTTATGTTTTCTAGTGGAAATATAAACAGAGTTTAAGCGTAGAAATAGAAGCAAATTGATGTAGCAGAAGTGTTTTAAATAAGATTTTTGTTTAACTTAATCTCTTTGAAACGAAGGCGTTTCTTTTTACTGTCTCCTTTATTGGATTTCTTTTATAGCACTTACTACTCAAGGGCTATATTATAAAATTGATCGTAAATCTTGCACAATATAAACCATAAAAACAGAATGAAAATCATGAACATAGTAAAATATAAAAATAATAAAGAACTGGCTAACATGGTCGAAAGGATATGGTTATCTATTCTCCGATATCAGGCAATTTAAAAATTAAGAGCTCACCTTTCCAACATGAAAGTCTGCCACCAAAATTCTTCTATTATTGGCAACGTTGCTGGAAAAGTTGTTAGGATTCGGATTTTCTTAGGAAAGCAAAATTCTCTGAATCAAAATTTTATGCTACGTGTTATGGATTAAGCAGAGTTGCTTCTCTGCTGAATGTGGGGTGAATTTTTTTATATATTTTCTCTCATACTTCCATTCTGTATGCATTACTTGGCCAATCGAACTCTGAGACGACTCCGACAAATACTTAACATATTTTTATATCGATGTTTGTTATAATGCGTGACAAAAAATGATTCTGATTCTGTATCTATTGGTTTTGAGGAAATGCTGTACACCCACTTCATTGACTCGTTGAGACCGAATATACTTGATATTTTAATTTTAGGGTTTTTCGCGCGGTACACCAGCGGTACACATACGTATGTATGCAATGTAAACTCAATCTTCGATCAACGGGTTGAAAGTGTAAAAGTGTTTTCATTTAATTTTGTAAAATAGGCAGTGGGGACTGGACAGAGCAGATCCCTGTACAGAGATTTTCAGCTGATTGTCTTAGTTGCCTGTGGATTTGTCTCCTGGCTTATCTCTTACACAATTTTCACACAAATTGCATCAACATATATATCCGCCTATGACGTCTTTGCAAGCTGGAAAGTTTGAATACAATATATAATCTTAAGAGACTTCTATTCTGGAAACGGATTAATATCTCAAATGTCAGAGTACAACGTGTGAGTGGCTGAAGTTGTATGTCTGGCTTTTAAATTAATTCGATGTGTAGAAAAGATTAAAAGTTTCACGCGAGTGCGGTTCATACTTCCTAATACTAGTGAAACACCAAAAACTTCCTTCTTTACTAACGCCAGTGAGTATTCCATAATTTTTAAATACTTACAAAGCAAAGTGTACGTTGGAATTGGAAATATCCTGAATAACGTAAAATGGAAAGTCGAATGAGACAACTCGCTTTTATGCACAAAGATGTAACTCTATACGCGTTTACGTCTATTTGCCCATCCCCTCGTGGGATTTTGGTATCATGTTCTTGCACAACTTTGTTTTAACGGGCAGCACAAAACCTGCAGAGACTAGGTGTGTATGAGTAAGATTCCTTATGTGAACCACAAACCATATGAGAATCCAAACGATTGTGTTTTGCATTCGAGCAAGCTCGGCGTGCAAGTGGACGTAACACTCTCAAATATGCCAATCACCGAAACTTTCAATTTGTGAATCTTTACAGAAACATGGCGAGGAGTTGAAGCATGCTTAAAGCGACTAGTAATGTGTAATGAAAAGAAGATAAGAAGATAAAAGCATGCAGAATGGACAAAAGCTGAGAGTGTGCACCAAAATCTCTAATGGGCCTCACTATTGTTAGACCGTACATTAGACGGCCTTTCATATGGACACTGCGTCTTGAATACACAGCACGGCAGTCTTATCAGTCACAAGACTGGAGTTATTTACCACATCGGCAACGGGCGACTGAAAACCCCCTCAATATCGTATTGTGACTAGACACAAAATAAAGCTTCCACCTTGTAATTTGATTAACGTTTTTTCAAAGCCACTATTGAACGAATTGTTGGCGAATGTACATATATTGTGTAAATAAATATCTTGAACAAAGACATTGAGGAACTATTAGTTAAAACTTTTAAAGTATCATGAGACTCTCATTTACCTTTTCTGCAGAATTCTGGAGAAGGTTTGAGACACAATTTGTCTCTACTTTTTCTATCGGGACTCAAAACGTACTGCGTATCTCATACTTTTCGTACCAATAAAAGGAAATGGGTCGTAAGTGCTCACTTAGCTTCATTTTTTAATAATTTCTTTCTAAAGGCTCAATACTTTCTTGGCAACTTATAATATTATCGGTTGAATTTGTGATTATCTAAATGTCGTTCTTTTATGAATATTTTTTACATTTATTTTCTCTCTGCTTCTTTCTGATTTTTCTGTCTTGTCATCACATTTTTTGAATTTTTGTGGAAAATAATTTCTTGGTAGTTATGGCAAATTTAAAGCATAATAAAACATGGAAAGCATATATATATATATATATATATATATATATATATTTGTCAACATCGTTGTCTCTTCTATCAAAGCTATTAAAACTTAATAATGAAATGATAACACGTAAATATATTTAGTGTTAAAAGGAAAGAATGTTAATCATAGCGATTACGAAAAATAAAAAAAAAAAAAAAATAAAAGAAAAGAAAAGAAAAGAAAAGAATATCTATGAAGCAATTTCGTCCCCCCTTTTTAAAGAAAAAATGTTGAAAAAAAAAGTAATGAAATAAAATTTAAATTAAAATTTGTGTATTTTAAAAGAATTTTCTCTTCATTTCAGCTTTACCGTCACTAACACTTATCAGAAAAATAATTACTTTGACGGTAAGAGGGTAAGTATCCTGGATTACATGTGCGTTGGCATGCAAATCACCTTTTCAAAGTTAAATATACCATAAAATTTAAGTGTGTAATCTTAAATTAGCTTTACGCACACGTATACACGCACGCATAAACAGTAGAGAGTGTAATCATTCCCGCCACGCCGCATGTGTACGCTTTTCATTTTCATATACATTTTCTTCTTTCTCTTTGAAATGTCATTATAATTTTACAAAATTCAAACATAACCAACCACAAGTGAGAAAAGATTCCTCCGGCTTTCTTTTTTCCCATTTTTTTTTTTTTTTTGTTTTTTTTTGTCGTTTTCTTTTTTCAAATTCCATCAAGAATGAGGGTTGAAAGCATTCCCCATACGCTTATGTACTGTCGGTCGCTGCGCTATAGACGTGTAAGGTAATATAGTCATTAAGTAAACCTTAAAATTAACACAGAAGAAGAAGAAGAAGAAGAAGAAGAGAAAAAAAAGCCGAGAAAAGGAAGAAAGAACTTCATCAGCCTCATTAAGAGCAAGACATTTATTAACATATAGACAAGTAATTCTAAAGTACAGCAGAAATTGTTAGAGAGCAAAAAAAAAAAAAAAAAAAAAAATGCAAACTTTTTCTTTTGTTTTCATTTGAAAGTTTAAACTCTAAACGAAGTTAATAAAAAAGTCTATAAAAATGTTAAACCACAGGATTAAGATTTAATTTAAATGATATACAATCATTTGCCTTTAAGTGGTAACGACCATTTAGTCTTCGTATAGGGAAAGAACGGTAAGAAAAATAAACAATTAAAATTTTTATATATATATATATATATAACGTATATATATATATAACGTATGGAAATTATTTGTAATCCGCAAAGCCGGCAGACAGGACCATTTTGAAAAAGGTCACTTACTATTATTATTACTATTACTTAGTGCCGGATTTTGCAGGTTTCCTGCATGTTATTTAAATGGCGAACGACTGTGTCGGCAAGTTAAGTGAATTGCATATAAATTATCGTCTTTTGCTTATAGTTTTGCGTAACATTCGACTTTTTTTGGGAAGCAGTGATTGCTATGGCTTTTCATTTCGAAATTAATAAAGCAACCATAAGAGGTATTGTAGAAGAGACGTGACATGTCTCTTTTCTCGACACTATAATAATAAAAGGAAACAATCAATTTTGCAACTAAAGCTAGTTATATATGCACGCCATGCTTGCTAGGCAAACTTATTACATAGTGTGCGGGGAACAAAATTGATTCTACACCAAACTTATGTACTACTGTCTAGAATTATCTTCCTTTCGTCGTGATGTTGAATCATGAAAAATTTTTGCCTTTTGTTTAAGAGTTGAGTTAAGAGATTGGGTCCAACTTGTCTTAATAGAATTGTAAATTTCACTACCACTGGAAAAACGAAACCCTTTCTGGCGGTTGTTGTTATTTTTATTATTTCATCAAAGCCAACTGTAACGTTTATACAACAAGTTAGATAGTAAACTAGAGAAAAGATTAACGGAAAAAGTTTCAAATTTTACATATGTTCGCAAAGCATACTTAAAGAATATGCTCAATAAGAACAAATTTTATATAGATGAGTGCGTTCCTATGCAAGATGCATATGATATCTAAAGAATAAGCAAAGAATATTTTTCTTCGTGAGACGAATGAAACCTTTCAGCGTTGAGTACAATCGTGAATTGTTAACAGTTGTGTGAAAATGTCGCGTGACACGCATGAAGCCTTTCAGCCTCGAGTACAATTGTGAATTGTTAACACTTGTGTGAAAGTGTCGCGTGTTGGCGAAAACATTAATGGCACCGGTTGCTAAATTGAATCATCTTGGAATAGAGTCCGATTTATAAACTTGACTTCTTAACTCATCAAGTTTATTAAACGATGTCAACTGAAATTTTCCCATCCATACTTCAACGAAGAGTCTCTTTATACAATTCAGCCGAAATGTAAATTCGGTTTTGAACTATTTAATCCACTCGGGGATAACTTAATCTCCCTATCAGATTTCCTTATGTGTTGCCGATATGATATTAAAATTTAAACTTCAATATGCTGAGTAATGTTGCTTTGGTTAGAAGCCAAGTTTCTGCTTCCAAGCATGCGTCGGTTTGGCGGTATACTATGAGTTTCGGTTTCTCTGCTGGGCTAGATGCAGACATATTTTATTTTCTTTGGTTCTTTTTTTCTGCTTTTCTTTTGCTTCTTTATTCATTTATTTACGTGCAGATTTTTGTAATTTTAAGGTTCTTGTGTTTTTCTTTAATATTTAATTATGATGTCACAGTTTGAGCTTTTAGTCTTAAAGTGTTGCTTAATTCAGCTAAATTTATAAATAAATAGTAAATTTAGAGGAAGCTATGCTAGGTGTAACATTAGCTGGCCCAGACAAACCAGTGAGTTATAACAAGACGAAGGGAGCTGCGCATCTCTCATCTGTAGTTTGCTCTTTTAACAAGTTTGGCAGCGCCAAAGGTCTAACTGCAGTTTATCAAGGAAAATAGTTGATAGCTATTTCGGGCTGGGCTCTGCTCAGACATGCGCTTCTCTGCTTCTTGATATAAAGAATGGTTTTGATCGTTAGCGTACAAGTTGTCGCTTAACGCCCCCAAGTACGAAGGGTCCCTCCAAGTTAAATTAGAGTTCGCTGTAATGTAGAAAAGTCGATTAGTGTAAACTGGAAGCAAACAAGATAGTTAATGGAATGGAGTGCGACCGTAAGTCGAATTATGTAACAATGAAAGGCAGGGAAGAAATTTATCATTAATGCTGATATAAAAATTAGTCTAAATTGTAAATAATCGTATTTAACGGTCATAAAATTCAAGCCCATCAGTTTCATTATTGATTTTTGAACAAAAAATGCATTGTCATTGTAAGACCTTTGCTGAAATCGACTAATAACTGCGGCGAAGTATTAAATATTATAAAACCAACAACCAACCACAACAAAGACCACATGCATGCGGTTGCTTTTTGTGGCTAGTGTTTCCGCTGTTGTCGCTTATAAAACAACGGTAACAACGGTAAGGAGATAGAAGCAGGTAAAGAAGAACAGAGCGTAGCCGCACCTAGGAGGTGTTGCGTTTACCAACCGAGTGCATTCACTTAAGCTACGGCTACATCGCTATCGTAGTTAATATAGGGTCCAACAGATTGGGAATTGAATCCAGGTATGCCCGCCTAACAGCCACGCTTCCCATCTACTAGGCTTTGCGTTAGACTTAAATACGTAGTTTAGTAATAGCGTTTGACAAATGACAATTTATTCGTAGAATAGGGGCAAACCTAGCTCTTAATGCATTTAAAAGCCTACTCCTAATATAGCTAAAGTTTTAGAACGCATAGAAGTCGATTCATTTAGTTTAGCTCTCAAAACGTCTCTATTGAATCGAATATAATCAGTTTACAGGAAATTATTATTATCAAGATTTACAGGCATTTTTACATTGAGTACTACCTTGACAAAGGGTTATCTCCGTTGTCGAATTTAAGGCATTGACACGTTGGCGTTCGATTATCAAAGGTGTTAACCCTTTCCTGCGCACATTTTTCTTGAAAAATTTAGAAAAAGCAAATTTTTCCTTTTGGAAAGCAAAAAGAAGAAGTATTCGATTCCATACTTCTCGAAAAGTTAAGAAAACTTTGTCCCTAAGGTAACATTACTTCTTAACCATAATTGTATTACCTTAATGGTCGATATATTTTTGAAAATTTTTGATAACAGACATATTTACGATATTTCGTTGTTTGCTTTTAGGAGTATTTCGTATATGTGTTAAATGACAATTCAAGCAATTGAGTGGAATTAAATTTTTGCCGGTTGCCTGATTTAATATTTTTTGGCAAAGTCGTAGTAGAGTGTTCGCGAGTCGTTTCGAAAGTATTCACAAGAGAAATATATATATATATATATATATATATATATGTATCGAGAAAAAGGTGTATTTGTTTTTGTGACTAGATCTAGTCTTTTGTAATCCTTGTTAAACCAAAGTTTAACGGTCTTTTTCCCTTTTATTCCACTTTTTCGTGTTATTAAGTGTAATTCAACGTATTTGTTACTATGAATTCTTCCTCTTTTCTCCATTTTTCTTTATTTTCGAATTGAAATTTTTATAATTATATCTGTAGATAATTAAAAAGGTTATTGTGGCTTGAAGCAAAAAAAAAAAAAAAAAAAAAGAAAAAAAAAAGAAAAAAAATCAACTTTCAGTTATTGTTTAACCTTTATTCCTTTCAATGCTTTTTATATCTTTGCTTATTAGCAAAAAAAAAGAGGATAAAAACATTAAGAACTTTGGTTTTTCGGAGGGTTAAAAAGGAATAAAAGATAAGCTTTTTGAAAAATCTATTGTGTTTTGGAAGCATTAAAACAAAGATAAACTTTATGATCCGGAATTTTAATACAATGTAAGCTAAAAAGGAATGGAAGATAGCGGCGACGACGTTATATACAATCGA
The DNA here is from genome assembly GCA_000688735.1 of Glossina austeni. Taxonomy (NCBI): domain Eukaryota; kingdom Metazoa; phylum Arthropoda; class Insecta; order Diptera; family Glossinidae; genus Glossina; species Glossina austeni. The sequence continues at coordinate 30,000 of KK502857.1, read as the reverse complement.
CTTATAAACTGAACGGAACATCGAATATAGAAAATAGAAAAACTTTTCTATCAACCATAGTACGATGGAAGTATAATGACTTTATGTGCATTTTACAACTTTTAGAAACACGCATATATTCGTATATGTAATGTCTACGTTTGATTATCGTAAAGGTCGTAGACGCGGCCATCTGGTCTTGGAATTATCACCGTTACTAGAGTTATCTATTTTCTATTCTTTATTTTCCAGTTCGTCGCAATCATTTTTTCCATATCCGGTAATCCGATGTTGTAATCATTTTGTTCTTCAATATATCTTAAAACACTTGGGATATATTAAAAGTGAGCAAATGTAAGCGCCATCCAGAAGAGGTTAAGAATGCCGCATGTTTTATTATACCAGAATCATTCAGAATCGATTTAGGCATGTATGTTCGTCTATCTGTCCGAAGTTTGTCTATGCATTTTTCCTTTGGCGTCTTCAGGGCGTATATTTTTGTTGGTATGTTTTGTGTTAGGGATGAACGCTATTGGTAATCGACGACTTTCATGAACAAAAATTTTGTAATATCATCCAGCAGAAAACAAATAAAAATTTGCTATGAATATAAAAGATTTGGATGCGGTGGGATAATTTTTTAATGTCGCTCCTTAAAGACGATTCTACGAAAAAGAAGCCTTTCTATGAGAACAAGGTCTAGTTTTTAGTTGGTTTAGTTTAGAACGATTCCGTCGTGATTTGCAAATGACATTTGCTGTGATAAGTTTTAGCTACGAAGATCTATTTTTCGGAACACTTACCTTATAGGGACTATCATGAAGAGTAAGGTTTTATAGATTAACAATTACAATTTCATTTTATTTTAGGGCATAAATTTGAGCGAAGCAGAAAAGGTTACCAACTCCACCTCAACCTTTCTTAACTGTAATACGGTAAACTGTTCCTTTATCTATAAAGACATCGAAAGCTTTGCCCTTTTCGTACAGTTTGTTCGGGTTCTCCGATATGCAAAAATTGGTGGGCTTTTTAAAGATGTCTGTCAAAAAGGTGCCTGCTTCTGAATATGCTTAAGCACAAAATACTGCCATAATTTGTATTGCGGAGGATATGTTCTTATACCGGAAGTTGTCGCAGATGTCTGAAGTTTAAGTTGCCCATGTCTCTGTCATTCCAAAAAGCAGGAGTTACTAGTATTTATATCTCACTAGCTCAATTTACAAGACAATTAAAAAAAAAGCAAAGGAAATAGAAAAAGCGAGGAAAAAAAAAAATTTAAAAACACTGGTTTGTCTGTCGTATGTCACTCCTCTGCCGGCTCCATGTTATCCGCTTATTAGTCGTCCTCGATAATATGTCTCTCTATCATGGTATATGTACTCCCATCCTAGCTCATGCCTATCTTTATCTCCGTCATGTTCAACCCCTGCTTGAGCAAAACCATCCAAATTTCGTAATGTTTGACAATAATATCATTAAATATTTTAACATAAACTAAATATATAGTTAAAGTCAGTGGTGTTGTGCTAATTTTTTTTTACCGGAACGCTAATTTTTTTTTTACCGAAACGCTAATTTTTTTTTTACCGGAACGCGTATATATAATTATATAGACAGGGCCGATCCTGGGTAAGCGGCCGCTCTGTGCGGTCTCATGTCCCAAATTTGACGACGGGGGGGAGATTTCCCCCAAGTGGGTATGGCAATAAACTATACCAGGGATGAGTGACGTACGGTCCGCTTGCATTAAAATTTATGTATGAAATCTTTACTTTTTTAAAATTTTATATTTTTTTCTTCTAATGTTTATTA
>KK502857.1:0-13895 GCA_000688735.1 Glossina austeni | reverse complement strand
AAAAAAAAAAAAGAAAAAAAGGAAAAAATCAGTAAAGAATATGGTTTGTTATCGTTCGGAGTCCCCATTTATGTATGAGTTTTAAGAATTATGACAAAATTTTATCTTCAATGAAATCAAATAAAAAAAAAAAGCATATGTAAAAAATTACTTACGTTTCGCAACATTTTTCTTTTCGCTTTCTCGCTTTGCCAGCATTTCTTTTCTATCTGCACGTAAAAATGAATGAAATGAAATGAAAAGGTCGCCCAAAACGTGTGTGTGTGTACTGTTTTTTTCATCCTTGCGTGAGGATGGGGAAGAGTGGTGGCGGCAGGAAATTCCTTTCCTTTTGTAGGGATTTGGAATTTGAAGAATTATTTTCAGTGAAAGTAGTACAAACACGGCCAACTAATTATGGTTGTCATGCAATTATTTTCCCTTTCTTTTCTTTTCGAATCGTTGTATACGGGTTAATGAAAGTTGGATTTTAAACCAGTGTACAGTCGCAGTCTTTTAAGTCGCATTTACTTATGTCAACGCAGTTTCAACTTACCATGCGTCACTATTTGAGGTTTATACTTTCACATCATAGGGTCCTTAAGGCATACTCGCCATGACAATTAATGCTTTGTAGCAATGCGTGGACATTAATAAGGTTTTCTTTACTTTGGGAGAAAAACGAGTTATGGTTAATCTTGGAGACAATTACTTACCTTTTGCTCTAGGACTTACATTCCATGGTTCTTGACAACATTAGAATTGCAGGAACACGATGCGTTGTGTAGGCCTTTGTATGGAATTCTTTTCGCGGAAGTTAGACAACAAAGTCTGATTGGTGCCGGTAAGTTGGTCAGTATTGCATTTCTGACTTTCTGCGTTAAGTACTCTATTTTTGAATTTTGGAACAATCTGGTAGAGGACGAAGAAAAGATATTTGGGTGCTTTTCATCTTTGAGCGGGATAACGTGCAAGAGACCGGGCAACAATAAATGAGGCTGAAGTTTATTTACTATGGCAAAAGATTGCAATGAGACTTAATGATATACGGGTATCTATGTACTTGATTAGGAATCGCAGATAAGAACTTTTTCTGTTAGCTCAGATAACAGGTGTGCGTTAACTCTCGCTAAGTCTTCTTTTTGTAGAATGGACCACAAAATGGCAGANAAAAAAAAATAACACCAAAACTTGCGAAAAATATTCACACTATGTTTTGTTGTTTCTTACATACTTCTTAGAAACTCTTATACAAACTTAATCAAAAATGCAAAAGAGAGAAAGCAAGGGGGAGAAAATAAAAATGTTAATAATTTCCATGTTTCGCAAAAAAACCATTCTACTATCACATTAATTCTCACTTCTGTAAGTAACATTGACTTTACATTACTGTGTTAAAATAATAAACTTCATCAGCAATGGGAGGAATTTCACGGAATTTTTCGCCTCAATAGCTGGAGTTCTCTTAATTTAAAAATTTGTTTACAAAAATCTGTGAAAATTATAGAAGTTTTTCTTTTTTTTTTTTAAAGACTTTTTGTCTTTAGTCTCTTTTGTCGAAGAGTATCAACGCTGTGAGGTTTAAGTCTAAGCGATGCATTTGGTTCAGTAAGATTTGTAGATAAGTTTGCACTATTGATCTGATGATTATATACAAACTTGATGAAAAGTTAATATGGCGAACTTGGTGTGAATTTGTTCGCTTGTTATGCAAATGCAAACTTAGAAAGGGCTTTTACCGGTCCACTATTATAATGTCGTTTGTAACTAGAATCAAGATCTTTGCATTTGGTCGTGGACTTGTTAGAGTTTTATTTACTGTTAAGTCCGAGTTTTGTTTCAAGTCTTAAGTAATTGAATTTCGCGTCACTGTCGTCGTTACGGATAACTCTTTAAATACTACGTTTTCTTCACGCCTAAAATCATGCTCTTATTTTCGTATAATAGTTTCACTGTTAGCTATTTCAACGAGTTATATGATTAAAACTGTTATACAAACTAATTGTTCTCTTTGCTTCTCTTTAATTTCAATAATTTTCTCTCTCTCACACATATATAGGTTTTTTCCTTATAATGGCGTTCTCTTCGCTATAAAGGTATGTTTTCTTAAAACTATGAATCTGAGAGCTTGATGTGCATTTAATACCACTGGGCATTTCTAGATGAAATTTGTTTTCCTTTATTTTATTTTATTTATATACTAAGTACTCGTTGTTGTATTGTAATTCATTACCGTACACAGCTATTTTTTGTTGTGAAGATTTATGCCGGCTTGTTGTCTAAAATAGAACAGTTTCCGTAATTAAATCGTACAAAACGGACGTGACTATCCTCAAAATGAACAACAATGACAACACCAACAACAACAACAACAACAACAACAACAACAACAACAACAACAACAACATAAACGACAATAACTATAATAAGAAACTAATGCTTAGGTTATAAATATCATAAAAAGAACATGTGATACAGACCCTAGAAAACTAANATAAACTACTTTGATATTTTTACGGTTTCGCTTTTATTTCAAATTAAATAAAAATATTTTCGAACCACTTTTCATGCGAAAGTTCTTACAAAAAATAAGCTTTTAGCAGAATGGCAAGAAAGTCTTATTTTAAGTACTTCGTAATGAAAATTAGTGATAAATATATATATGTGTATATTTGAACTATAATCGTAGCTTGTTCGTCATACTTCAATCGAATGATTTTGTAAGCACTTTAACTGAGGTTTCCATACTCATAAACCCCTAAAATTATTTTAAAAAAAAACATCTAGGCGGGCCCTTTATTAGCAACGACAAATCTCTTTCATATAATGACTTTTTGAAAATAGTACATCATATGTGGAAGACTCGTTAAAGTGTTGGCCCTTGTTCCATTTTCAATAGCCTTTGTTCCTGGTTCAAAAAACGCCAGTCTATCATATTTCATGAAAACAATTCATGAATTCATATTTCTTAAGTTAACCAGAAGAAAACATGGCCAGACATCAGACATCAGCCAGATGGACGGACATTCGTAAATCTTTTCACAAAATAATTCTGCGGACAGTTTTAAAATTTTTCTGGGTACTGCATGCATTCGCATTTATTTAATATATGTACATATACCACAAGCGGTATAGAACAACATTAGATTAAAATGTTGAGTTTTTATTAAGCTATTGATTCAGTTGCATTCATGTATACTGATATTTAATATAAATTTCAAAATCCTGGAGCACGTTTTGATGAAAGAACATAGATGGCCACCTAGACAAAACTGACTTAGAAAGGGCGGAAAGGTGATTAAACTAATATCTTTTTAAAAGGGCCACACGTTATGAGCCATGTCGTTTTTTAATGGTGTGGTGCTCTACGGTAATCCAGTAATTTATGGAAATTTTTATTTACATTGTCGGAGGCTGCACATTAAAGTCAAATCTCGAAACCTTATCAGATACAGTAAGAGTTCAGTATAAATATTAGTAATAATTCCAAATATTAAAAAAATACCATTTTTTTTTTAAATCATATTTATTTACATATAACAAAAAGCCTATATTTCAATCATTTAAAATAATCAGCAAAAAACAGAATTCAATATGAAAGCGAAAAAATTGACAGAACAAAAAATTATGTAAATATCAAAAGGAAAAATAAAGTTTTAAATTAAAATGGCGAAGTAGTCTAAGCAAGTATGACATTTTTCAGGGATCTCGAAAACTTTTCTTAACCCATATCAAAAACTACACATAATAAACTTACTCGCAGTTCGTTACAGGCCGCTTTACGTGACATGATTTTTGCAACGAGTCTATTGGTAGCTTAAGTAAGCCTATCGAAATGGGAGCTTATGAGTTCAATCTATTTTAGACCTCTGCACACCCTCTGTCTCTCTCTCTCTCTCTCTTGCTTCTATTTAATTTATGAAGCTCAATAATTTCTAGACAATTTGTTTTCTTTATTCATTTTCTTAGTGTTTGTTATTCGCCTTGTGGTCGTGGCTGCAAAACTCAACTGAGGTAGAGTTTTCAATAACACTGATAGCCTTAGACTTAAGCTAGAGCTTAAAGCTTTTAGTCTTAGAATTTATTTCTCTGGTTAAATTAATTTTAATTATAACCGTAATAATAATATTAAATTTTAAGGTTCAAAATATTTTCAAAAAAATTTGCTTTATTTGAGATATATTTCTTAAGCTATGAAAAATAATTTAAATATGGAAGTCCGAAGACTCACAGGATTATTTTTTAAAAAAATTAAAAATTTTTAATTAATTTTTTTTTTTTAATTTCTACAGTTATAAATTACTTTTTTCCAAATAATTTTTCCTATACATATTTCTGTTCATATATATTCTGTGCATATATATTCTACGCATATATATATATGTATATATATTATATACAGCATATCACCATTTATGGCGAATTGATGAAAGAAACAACAAACATATCCGTATACACGTTCAAAGTTCACGAGTATGGGTAGCTGCACATCAAAAACGATAAAATGGAAAGCACAAAATATGTGTGTATGTGAATGCATAAAAACTGAAATTTATGTACTCACTGCACTCACTACTCAAGGTTTTTTTAAACATACTTTCATATATAGTTTTCTAATAATTCCATATATTTCATTGCCAGTTTTTAGGTACATGTTCCTATATACGTGCACTTATATACGTGTACGTGTATGAGTGCAACTAAATAAATGTGTTTGAACTGGTGAAATATTCATAAATGAGAAAAAAACATTTAAGTTGCATATGTTCGAATATATGTGTGTGTGCATACGAATTGGTATATGGGACAAGTGCAATCGATTTTGCATTATGGATTTTCTCTCTTCACATTTTACTTTCAGTCGTTTCTTATTTTTCAAACAGAAAATTTTTTTTTCTTTAATCACATAAGAAAACAATATTTTCAATAAAAAGTTTCTATATAATTTTTGTAAGTGTGCGTGCTCTCCCTCTCTCTCTCTCTCTCTCGCTCTCTCTTATACGGAGCAAAGGAAGGTATTCGGTCATGCATACGCTTATCCTACATTATTGTTATTCAGTTTTTTCATTCATCAAATTTGATGTCATAAAGTGTTTTTCAAAAGAAAAGAAAAAAAAAATAAAATGAAACGAAAAATTAATAAAAATATAAATTAAATGAAAATTGAAATAAAAATAATAAAAACATATATTTTTATGAAAGCAATTATTTTTATTGTTATTCTCTCCCACCTCCTTTCTTTTACATCCGACTACTCTGAAACAAACTAAAAACAAAATAATAAAACATTGCCGGTGACAATCTACAAGTTGCAGTTGTTATTGGTTACGACAGATCGAATGCTCGATCCGTTCCCATAAAAAGCGCACCATCGTTTAATACGTTAAACGTGCACAAGTTCATATAGATAAAATCGATTTTTTTGTTTAGGTTCCAGTATTCAAAATTACGTCAACGTATTGTGTTCTAACACGATTAAGTTTTTGAATAAGGAATCCGTCCATTTGACTATCTGCCAACCTAACCGCGACTATCATTCCCAAGCAATTAACGTAAGCTGTTTGTTGAAGTCTACAGTTGAAAGAAAATACTGAATGTGTTCTGCTCACGAATAAGCCTGCAATAGCGATAAGTGTGTATTGGAATGAAGAGTAGAAAAGTTAACAGCTTGCAAAATGCAACAAATATTGATTAAAGCCATAGAAAAGTTAGCTTTGTCGAAGAAAACTTTCGTCAAGTTTTTTGATTCGTGGGAATGAGGAAATATTTTGGAATTTTAATGAACGCGGGATGATTGCCATGAAAATGGGCAGATATTAAATGGATTCATAGAATTGTTTAATGATAGAATTAATAATAGCTTCCCTTGTTTGAAATTATTTTAGTTAATTTTGTCTTCAACATTTTGGATACTTCAAGAGACTACGATGAATTTCTTGAGTCTGAATAGGCAATAATTGGTAGTTATGCATCGAATGCTGAGATAGATGTCCGCTCTTGCTCTTGACATCCAATAAATCTTCGCGCTCGTCACCATACTCGTCCACATCGATAGAGCATTATTATTAACCTTTTTCTTCCGTTACCCAATCAGACAGCAACTAAGAGACCTTCTGATCGCAGAAGGTGGCAGACATTTACTTGAAAGCTTCTGCAAAAAAAAGTAAATGCTGCACGTACGGCTGCACGAGGAAACCGTTATCAAGTTCAACTTTGTTCCTCAAAGGTGCAACACACACACTTGCCACTCATTCCAGCATTCAAGTCAATTGCGTTAAGTCTAGCAATCCTTGCATAAAATTATTCAAAAAATACTCAGGCACTCGTTATCCATCAGAGAAAGCTTCAAGGCAAGGCTGGTTGTGAAGAGCAAAAGCTTTTGAAATCGAAAGCCCTTTTCTTTTTTTTTCTCTACTGAAACCCAATGCCCTTCTTTCAAACATGCAGCTGTGTGGGATGATCAAGCCAGTGGAACTTTATTCGAGACAGTCCGCTGCATATATTAAGTGAATAATTGAATTTTTAACCTGATATTAAAAATTTCAAGAGAAATACAAATTGAAAGCTGAATTGATAATTTCAAGAGAAATGCAAAAAAACAGGAAACGAATTCCTTACGGGCAGAACAGCTTGGATATCGTTTTAAAAAAAAAACGAAGTTCTGCGCGTATAAGCAATAAGGTGGTAACACTTGATATATACCATCGAATCAATAAATCACAGCAAATAGGCAAGAGAAGAAGAGACCGTCAGCTCAAGTGCACAGATCGTGTGCCTTAGCACACGACTAAGACCTTAAAATTAAAAAAAGAATTTTAATAACATAAAAAAATCGATATGTTGTTAACGAAAACTTACACCCTATGACAGACTTGGGCTTTGGCTATGGAACTAATATTGACTTGTGTGACTTAAAATGCAGTGCTGTAGTAGTTAGCCGTGGACAGCTCACTTTATTTTCACAGGTTTTATATAAAAATTCTCTTAATTGCATATTTTTTGTTCACATTAAAGTAAATTTGTAAATAATTAAATATTTTTAAATTGTTTTATGAGTTTATTATTTAATTAGTAACAATTTATTGGTTTTTTCTCATTTTTAAAATTTTTATTTGTTATTTCAACAATTGCTTTCATTTTCAGAAATATGTTTTTTTTTTTTCATTTTATTTGGCGGACTTTAACGCGTTGTTGAAAATGTTTTGTCGGTTTTTTCATTCGCTCATAAAAAATTATGAAATTAATATTTGTTTTGCGGTAAATGTTTAAAATATGATTGCCCTAAATATCGTGGACAGTAGCGCGTCGTGTATAATATGCCTATAATGTATGTGTATGTATGGTGATAATATTTATTACCCCATACTGTGCATTTTTTATTTGCATTATGGCAAATATTTCACAACACACATTAAATTTATCATTACACAAAGGAAAAATAACATTTATATGTATGTGTAATAGATCTATATGGATATATATGTATATATGTATAGATGTTTGTATGTGTGCGTATTGATAATGATGATGAATTTTGAGTTTTATTCAAGAAAATATTAAATTCGTAATAATTTTTCAAGCAGTCGAAAAGTGCGCGCGGCAGTACGTTTTCAGAATTCACGAATTCAGAAAGACTTCTGCTCCGCGGATGCCCAAGTTATCGTCTGACGAGCAAAAATATCAAGGAGTTGCTTATTCTCACTTCAGTTCGCATGGGTATGTTGCCGGACGAGGTGGCTTTCTAAGTGGAGTCTAGACCCGAAATGCAGCCGACGCCTACCAACGTAGCAACAGAAATTAGTGACTTTTTTGCCTCGGAAAAAAATCACTTTTTTTTTTTTAAGGCCCTTCGAGGAAAATTTGATACCCGTACGCGCAGGTATTATTCAAATTAATTTCAACCAATGCAAATATTTTCTTAGACACATTTGTTATCGATGTAAAGCAGGAAGATATGGAAAAATGCAGTTCCAAAGCTGCTTCATACTAATCGGATATCGATACCAAATTTCTTGGCGGAACTGAATACATATCGTTGGTCACATGTTCTATTTATTAAATTCTATACATTTCTGTACGCAAAAGTTATTATTGTATGCCTACGTGAATGTTATGAAATTTTGTATTTTTAAATTTTTAAAGGAAAAATTCATTTATAATTTTCAGCGAAAAAAATTTAAACGACCTTTTCACTAAAGTTTTTTTTTATTTATATGAAATCATTTTGCTTTTGTAATTTTGTTCATCTCGCAGATCTTTTATCAAAGCTTTTAAATTTCACTCTAGAAATTTGAAGCTAGAAATTTAATAACTGAACAACACTGAAGAGTAAATCATGAAACGAATAGTGGACACCTCTCACTTAAGGCGAGGGAAAGAGTATAAGAAGTCATTATCCTTTGATAGATGAAATCAAGTCCGGGATTGCTTCTAAAGATAAATCTTTCTGTAATATTTCAGATGTATAAGCGTGACCTGTTATTGAAGTTTATTTCTTTTCTACCGAAATGTGGTTTTAGTTGAGATTTGTATTCGATTAGCTCTAAATCTAACTGCAGTGGTAAAGTTGCTTTTTGCTTTAAACTTCAACCTAAATACTTGTTATCCCAACAATTCGAACAATAAATAAACTGTCGTATGGGTGGCTGACTGAGAAGTCCAATGCGTAATTTTCATTGTTACGAACGGAACAAAGTATTTTCTTACGCACAATTCTTCTTTTTCATTCATTTTTCATTTCATTGAAAAACTTTATTGGCGCCATTTTAAACTTTCCAGTCTTTCTTCTTCTTCTTCTTCTTCTTCTGTTGTAACAGTTTTTATTCGTACATTAAATGCGAGCATTTGTTGTTAGAGAAAAGAAGTTTTCTTAAAAAACCCTCAAGTAAACAATAAATGCGTTATTGAATAAGTGGAATAAACTTTTAGCTTTCATTTGTTTTTCTTTTTCATCATAATCGGAAAGAAGAGGAAAAACAAGAAAAATATTATGATAGTTAATGGATTATTTTTAAATACATAAACGTTTACAGCAAGTGCATAACACGATAAATTTAATAAATTTTATTTCTTTTTTAGCATTTATATATAGCGCGTTCGTTGTTCCTTTAAAATCTTACATAAGTTTAAGGCATGTGCTTAGAAAATTTCAAATATCTATTAAACCTGAAGAAAATTTGCAATTCGATGCTTTTCTGATACGCTATTCAATGGGATATCGGCTATCAGCACCAAAAGCTATATCGAGCTTTACCGCTATTCTTAAATGGGGGGATTGCGCCAAGCTTACGTTTCTTTGTATTCACTTCGGTTTTAATTTTTCCATTTTTTTCGCCGTGCGTGCGTTTGCGTCTTCAGCTTGGCGAACTCAGGTGTCAAAGATGCCATAAATGAAAGCCACGCCGAGGCTTGTAGGCAGCTTGTAGCTTGCTGGCAATAATTATTGCACAGAGTGGGAAAATTCTTCGCATTTTTACATCTGGCAAACATTGCTCCGTCAGAGAGTGTATCATCTTTGCGAAGAACGTTCAATTGCTCATAGATAAGAACGATTATATAATAATAGCTGAGAAAAGCCTGTTGAGTTGCCAAAATCTAGTGCAAATTTTAATGAAAAATACTTTCCAAAGTGAATTAAAATAAATGTCACGACATAGTCTTAAATCTTAGGAAAAAGTTGTGAGGACAAAAATTCGTGTACGTCGGTCCTGTAAGTAACTATAAATTATTTGACCTATCGTAGAGTAATCGTTAGTTAAACTAATAAGGGCTTCATACCAAGGAAGAAGGGACAGAATTCTGATTGCAAATCAGAACAAGTCTGAGGGATGATATCACCTGCGTCCTTAGTCCCCAATGCCTTTTTTTTTATATGTTTTCCGATGTTAGGCCTCCATTGCACTCAGGTTTATCGGTTTTCGTATGATTTCGCTTAAGATCAGCAAATCATCGACAAATTTTTCTTCTCGATGGACAACATTTGCTGTAATACCTTTCAAGGTTTTCTTAGGAGATTGGACAGTATTTTTTGCCATCAAAAAACAATCGAAAAATCAAAGCAAGAATTTTGGTTTTCTACTTATGTTTTAAAGAGTAAAAAGATACGTTTACTAGTTCAACTCAAAACTCAAGAGATAAAGAGAAGGTGGAAATCGCATAAAATTTTGACAGGTGTCGCTTGAGAGCTGACACTTTGTAAAAGTGTAATAGATTTTTTCTTAGGAACGATATTTATAGTATATGCCAATTGCGAGAACTGATCGATATTGGGTTGGGTTGGGTTAAGAAATGAAGTCTTTTCGTTCTTTGAAGAGTAAAAAATCCAGATGTGCAACCAAAACTTAATGTTTTAATAGATATCGATGTTCAGCGTTGAAGTCGAACGATTCCAGATGTGCAATCGACTGTTTCAGTAGATATCTACGCTCAGCAACTTTATGTGAATCCATCTCTTTCTCTCATTTTGTAAGTTAATTTATCTTTTCAAAACCATATATATAATCATTTTTATTTTCTTTGACGTTAACTTGAGAATTTTTATTACATATTAAAGTTACTTCCTCTTCTAATAATTTTCCTTTAAAAATATATATAAAAAAATATTAAAATGCATGGTTATGTGTATGCATTTTATACCTCTCAACACATTCTATAAAAATTTATGTGAAATCCTCTTGCATTTTATTGATGCGAGAGAAAAAAAATAAAAAATATAAGAAAAGTACATTAAAAAAATATTAAATAGCTTTAGACTGCTTGCACATTTTCCTATCGCTTACTGTTTCACATACCTTAACGTTTACACTTAACAACGAAATTGTTGCAGCATTAAAAAGTAACCAGCAAAAAAATCTTTCAGGATTTAGCACACATCTGTTGCATACACCACTTGTGCGTGATCTTCAAGCTTCCAGTTAGGCAACGATTTTATTGAGCCTTGAGAGTTTTAATGGCGGAATAACAATCGGGCTCAGATCGTCACACTAATTGATACCTCTAACAGAATCTTTGCTTCCAAACATCTTACATTTGGTGGTAAATATAAGAATTGTATGGATTGTAGGCGTGAACTTCAGGTAGGGTCGTCCAAACACAAGCAATATTCAATCAACTTTTGCCAGTTATTATGAGTTAGAATTTTTTGTTCATCGTAAACGCGGTTGTGAATGGATTTCGCTTGTGTTCATATTCACTTTATGGACGCTTGGACGAACATGCGAAAATCAATACTGAATCTCATGCTAAATATAAGTATTTTATGAGAGCTTTGATTAATTTTTCTTTCACAAACACAAATCCGTCTCTAGTATATGTCACTTTTTGATTGGGGACATGCCTAAGAAGGTCTACGATGTGACATTTGTGAAGAAGGTTTGTTTAATAAGATGTTTGCTCACTAGGTTTACTAAAGGGTATTTCCAGGAAACTCTATTCCCTTTTTGTAATACTCTATGGAAGGAAAAAAATGAAATGATTTAAAGGTTGCGATGCCTCTTATTAGAGAAAATTTCCATTTGTATTATAAATGTAGGCTCTTTTTTAATATTTCCTTGTTATACGCTACACCACTTGTGGCACAGAGGCGTATGTAACACCCAGGAGAGCTTTTATTATACCGATCAATTCAGATTATGATTCTAATCTAAGCTTGTCTGTCCATCTGTCCGTTTGTCCGTCTGCCACTGTGATGTCGGTCCATGTAAATTTGTGTTCAAGCTGCCGGTCGCAGTTTTGATGAAAATTGGTACAGTGCTGTGTTTTGACACAAGGACGAGCACTACTGAAAATGGTTCCGGTATGGTATGAAAACGTTGGACTGGCTGTGGCCTCTCATATAATGAAAACTGAAGTTCATACTACAAAAAGGTATAATTTTCGGTGGTTCATGATGAAAAGTCTGGTCTCTGGGAAGTATTCTGACTTATACAACTCCAATACAAACAACACTTCTTGGCTAAACAGCATTGTCCTTTAAAAATCGCCATAAATGATTATAATAAATCCCATAACTATGTGAGGGTGGTTTTGAGAACAGTGTATTCATCGTTGTTTCAATTAAAATTAATTTCAAGTGCACTATTAACTCAGCTTTATTTATATTGGAATTTGATTTCAATTCAATTCCAATTCAGTTCCAATTTCATTCACAAGTTGTAGCGATTTTCGAAGCAAAGCAAAACTATTCAATTTCAAAATTGAGTAAACTTTGCAACGGATACCTTGGCGTTCTTTGCAAATAAATTGCAAACGTTTTGCTACTAAGTGTACATACTTTGGTGCATAAGAAATGTGATGATATGTTAAGCACTTCCGTTTCGTTTTATTGGAAATTTAAGATAAAAATAGAAAATGAAAAGAAATTTAAGAAAAGGATTTTATTTTTTCATTTCTACTTAGTTTAATACCGTGCTGCTGCTGCTGTCCACCATTAGCCATAAGCAAATTGTGTCAATGTTAACAAAGAGGAAATGTTGATGACACGAAAACTTAGCAGCATTAACAGTAGCAGTAACAGCCTTAAGAGGTAAACCCTATAGCGTCGCTATTAAACCACGACGTTTAGGTTAAATATTTTGTCAATTTACGGTCAAATGATATTGAAAGGTGTTTTGTTTCATTTGAAGGTCTGAGGAAGAATACCTGGCAAAAAAAAAAAAAAACAAAAAAATACCAAAGAAGAAGGACAGATGAAAACATGAAAAAACAAAATAGTAAAAAAGACCTTAAATACTTATTTTTTTTTTTTTTGTTTTTTGTTTTTTTCTTGTTCGTTCCTCAACGAACACCTTCATGATGGGATGTTTGACGTTTGTCTTTATTGCTTTATAAGCTCGTTTTCAATGGTTTGATAGCATTACTTAGGTAATGTTGATGTTGATGTTGATGTTGATGTTGTTGTTTTTCTTTATGGCCTTATACATGCAATAGAAACCCATCAATGTTGTTGATAGTAGTGTTGTTGTCAACTTGCCTGTCAACAAAAACTGTAAAACAAACAAGCATACATAAACACATACGTACGCTGTGAAACTGTTGCTAGCCGATTGTCATCAAGCTTCATTAAGTTTTTATGTTTTGTTTTTGTTCGAGCTTAAAGTCGAAACAAAAATACTTTTATGGGCTCATCAGGAAAAGTAAAGTGCAAAAAACAAAAAAAAAAAAAAACAAATCTCAGTAAACGAAACAAAAAGTAAAAGAAAAAGAAAGACCTGAAAAAAAAATTGCTTTATTAAGTAGAAAGAAATGAATAAAAGTTGAGTTTTTATTAAGCCATTGAGCGTTGAAGATATATTTAATTATTTTCTTAATTAAAAAAAAATTTAAGAAAGTGTAGAAAATTGACTAAAGCACTTATGTGAAATGTTTTGCACATCTCGCTTGCTTGTACGGCATGAACGTAAGTTTTTACATAGCTTGCACTTAAATAAGAAAGTGAGAGCATAAGAAAAGTTCATGGGCGGATAACGGGAAACAACTGTAAGAATACGTAGAATAGTTTGTTGTGCCCTTTTTCTGTTGGCATATGTAGAGTGTTGCAAAGGATCTTTTGGAGGAAGCCGTTATCACTCAACTGAATTTCCCACCTATGCGGAAGCAAATCTTTTATAATTCTTTGAAACCTAGTTCGTGAGATTTTCCGTGAATTGAGTCTTTCTAGAATGTTAGCCTTCAGAGCCTTCAAGCCTTCATTGACTGAGACAGAGCGATTTTGTTTGTTATTAATATTTATTGAACATAAATCTTATGGGTAGGAGAGTGTACAGAAGATTATAACCGCCGTTAACGAGAAGAAAAATGCACGCATTTAACGGAAAGTCTGGCAATCCACAAAAGTCTTGCGAATAATGTTAGACTGCTTTGAAAACAAACTCTGAAAATGCATTTTTTATTATATCTTATAAAAAGTAATGAGCCCT
>KK502856.1:201805-212101 GCA_000688735.1 Glossina austeni | reverse complement strand
CGTTAATCGTTTTATTGTAAACGAAATGTTAAAAACTTATATATGTATATGTGTGTATATATACATATATTGACACCTTGTAATTGGGAACAATTATTTATTCATTACATGTTTTCTTCTTCTTTTATTTATTTTTATTTATTTATGCAAAGGACGCAAACGTTGAACTCGTTTCGGAAGTTTCTGGTTTTTAAATAAATTTAAGTAACCATATCATTAGCATAGCGCGGTATTGTTTGCAGAGTTTGTTTGCGAAATTTTGCATAACTGTAATGTCGTCGCTCGTAATAGTCATCATCATCATCATCATCATCATCATCATCATGTTCTGTATCGTCTTCGTCGTCCTCGTTGATAATACATTTTTCAATTTTAGCCGAAGTTTTCATTTTCAATTAAATAAATTTATTAAAACTTTTTCTCTCTCTTTTTTTTTTTTTTTTTGATTTCCTTTTTTGTTTTGTGTTTTTTTTTTTTTTTTCTTTGAAACGGAAAGTGAGTTTTATGCTTTTGCAATAATAAGCGAATAATTTCGATGCTTTGCTGGATTTCTTATTGATGTCGATGTTTTAATACTTAACAAACTGTAAATTTGTGGCATTGTTAAGGCGTTCCGATAATGAGTTTTCTGGTAATTGCTGCTTGTTATTGATGATGATCACGAAGGTCGTTGCATTATTACCTGCAAAGAAAGAGAAAAAGAAGATGAATAAATACAAGCTCTCGTCTCTCGTTAACTAAATCTTGAAGAGTCCACAATAAAAGAGATTATAAAAATAGTGATGAATTTTGTATAGGATACGTGCTTAATACACAATCTATTGTAACGGATTATTCATAATAAATTCATAAGATCAGGGCCATATTTTCCTATCTCGTCTTTCAAAGGCATTAACAATATTAGATCTTCACTGTTATTTTTTTTCAACATAGTTGATTGTGGTACTAAACCATGTGCATCCCGGCATACGAACATCACAAGCATTCTAGTCCACTTTGGACTTTTTGATCGTTTGGGATGGCTTTTGCCAGTTTCTGTGTGACTCTGGAGTGTAATAACGAATACCTTGTCATCTATCGCATGAGAAAATCCTTTTTCTTTCGTCTAGATAGCTCCAAACAGCCTTCTGAATAATCAATACGTTGCTGTTTTTCGTTAAAAGGGCGCTTTTCTACTTCGTAGATAGGTTTTAAATGAACAAATGTTCATGGAAAGCATGAATCGATCTTCCGAAACGATTGCGGGCATTTTCTTAAACTATTTTTGAACGACGGTCTACTTCGGTCCACTAGATCATTCAATACTGTTGGTGCTTGTACGGCCCTCTTTGAAATCGGGAAACCATCTCTCTACCATTGGACTCGAGAAGAATCCATTAAAAAACTTGTCATGCCATCGCTCTATTTGGACACTATTTTTCGTCATTGAAAAACAATGCTTTACCAATACACGAAATTCAAGTTTTTCCCATTGTTTTGAAATTTGTAAAACTACCGTCACTGAAGCAACTATAACTTGCAAAAATGATGGCGAGCTTGTCAAGAAGTTTAGACATATTTCCTTTCAGGGTAACCGCTATCTAAATATTACATTGATTTGTGAAGAGTGACGGGATCTGTATATCCCACGACATCATTGAGTGATGTGTTATATAGCGGACAATGACAACCGTGAATTTTCACATCTTAAAATACTGCTGTTTCAAGGACTTTTAATCTTGTTTCTAAAATTTGGTATTTTTCGGGACAATTTTTCCTTTAAAAGCAACAAAGTTTAGTCATTTTCATCTTCAGGGAAATTTTATCGTAAAGAACAAAAAATATATAAAATCTCAGTGTGGCATACGCTCGTAACCAGTGTACAAAAATTAGCAAAACCTGATATATTGTAGGGTAAATGGAAAACACAGTGCTTACTTACTCTCTATGTATCAATATAAATTTTTTTAGAAAACTTATGCAGATAAGGTTAGTTTTTAACTTAAAATGGAAATATCAAGGAAGAAAAATTTAATTTCACATCAAAACAATACTCATTTGTTTATCGAGAGAGGAGATACGGCTCGCATTAAGAATATATAAATCCTTAGAATGGCTTATAGTACACCGTACACTAATCCAAGTCCGCACACACTGAACCCATGCTCATCCGGCCACCATCCCACATCGAATATTTCACATTTCATGTACATTCCAAATCTAATTTTTATAAAATTTAATAGAACCTTAAAGGGAAAACGCACTGCTCACTTACTCTTTTAATATCCGCATAAAATTTTTTGGTACAACACTTATGCAGATTGGCAGAAATATCAATGAAGAAAAATATCAGTTTAGATGCTAAAGAAAAGGTTCAGGCCCTAATTTGATAAAAAGAAAACATGTTTAAAAGACTATATGCTAAGAAAAAGTTACATATAGTTTGGTCGCATTTTTTAATATTTGCTTTTATCATAGATTACTTATAATATTCGAACAAAATTCAATTTCGTACATACTGTAAAAGATGTGGTATAAGACGAAGAGAATCTTTTTTTTAAAAACGTCGGACCTAAGGGAAAGGTAATGTCTTTTGCCGGACGGCAGCATAGTTAAGTAGATAAGTGTAGCGTTTATTTAGATGGTGTTCGCGGATTTAGATCTCAGTGCGGTTTGACCATCCTTAGTCGTATCTTCAATGAGTACGCAGTCGATTATGGATTGGGCACACTTTCACTGAGATGCAATCGCTTCCTATCTCTTCTTCTATATGCCTACTTCTTTCTTACCGTCACCGTAGCATACACGTACAGAATACATCCCCTGAGTGATTGGTCAGATTAAAAGAGGAATATTTATGTATCTGTATATATAGACATACGTACACATATACACATATATGTATATGCATATATATATTTGTGAAGGCCTTGAGATGATACAATATGTAAATCTAGGGTATCTTTTATTTTTGGAACGGCGCAGAAACTTGTGACAATTTTCTTCTTCTTCTTCCTTTTTTCTTGGTTATGAAAAGTCTTCGCATATGTTGCATATCTTTTCAAAATTTTCATTTTTGGATAATCGTTTTTTCTTAGACGTACACAATTCATTTTCTTTCTCAAATCAAAATAAATCTCGAAACGGGAATAAGTCTGGTCAGCGTATAACACGTAACTATCATTGTGGAACAAACGAAAGCCATAAAATATTTTATTACTTAAGTGCGAAAGCTAGTGAAATACGGATTAACTTTGCGTTTAAAGAATGTGAGCTCAGAGCACACATAAAGGCACATACAGACGTATGGCGTGCTTTGGCAAAAGTAATAAATATAAAAATATTTATGTAACTTAATTGATACGTATTGAATGAAATTCCTTTATGTTCCGTCTGACAGTTCGGGTATTTATGATTTTGAATATTATTTCATTTTTTTTTGTATTTTGTTCGCCCTTATCTCGTTAAAAAAATGTTGTAAAACCACTTAAACCGTGCGAAGATAATAAATGCTGTCAATTAATTTATCATTTACATGAGATTTTGAAATGGGACGAGCCGAGAAAGGCAAAAAAACAATTAAAAACATAATAATTCAACAGATTTTTTGTTGCCTTTTTTCGTGTGGTTACACGATTGTATGACTCTGCAAGTTTAGTAAACCCTTTCATGGCAACTCTCTTCAAATAGTTTTGATGATGATTTCAATAAAGCTTTCATATCCGATATTATATAACAGTGGACGTATTTAATACAGAGCACAGATTAATAAATTAACGAAAACTCGTGAAAATATTATAGTAGACCACGGCCCACCATTAAATGGCCTATTACATCCCATAGTTATTCATACAATGATTTTCAAAGTAAGGCTTAAAGCCTATGTCATCCTATAGTTGTTCACATAATGACTTTTCAATAGAAGGCGTTGTATGGGTAGTGGTCGAAAAACTGAACCGATTGAAACCATTTTGAATATCGTTTACCCTTGGGCCATAACAATCCAGTCAAAATATCTCAGTATCTCAAATATTACGGACTGTTGGTTGAGCAAAAGAAAATGAGGGGGACAGACGGGCGATTCAGCGATTCAGACTGTGATTGAATAGCCCTCGCCCTTGAACGAAAACACGTTAGTGTACCAAATTTCACCAAAATATCGGTTAAGCATAGGTTTTATAATATCAGACGGAGGGACAGACAGACCGTTAGGTAAGCTTAGATCAGTGATTCTGAATCGATTAGGATAATAAAAGGCTGATCTATCTCAGGCCTTTCTAGATGTTGCATACATTCTCACAAACTTAATATACTCTTGCGTGACAAGAGTTCATTGAGAAGCTTTCGTACAGACTTTCGCATGTAATCATTGTAATACTCGCACAAACACATTTTAAGCCTTTTTTATTTAATACATCGAAACATAAATGAAATCAAGTCTTCATATCAAGGTCATAAATATTCTGACTTCAAAATAAGCAACTCTGTGTCAGTGTAATAAATTAAAAATGTCTCGTTTGGATCGATCGGCATAATAAAAGGTGGGTCCATTTTAAGTACCTCTGGGTGTTGTAGACATTCGCACAAACCTAATCACAGCTTTGTACTGCGAAGGGTGTGGGATGTAATAGCTTTCCTACAACCTATGGGTGGAGAGTATATCCGCTTTTCCATGGCTACAATCAATGAGAAATGAATTCTAAGATTAATATTTTAAAGGCCTTGGCATAGACTTTTTTGAAAATTCTACCGAACTTGAGATTTGAGCCTACAATGACTGAGTTATTACTCGACTCGATTCTTCACCTAGTCGAGTATTCTACATTCATTTACTTAAGTTGAACCTAAAAAAACTAATTAAACGAAATTGTTTTTTTATTAATAAGCATTTGTCGGCGACAACCGATATAAGAAAATTGACAAAACTTTAATTCCTCACCGCTTGCAGTGGGTGCAAATGCCCAGAATATATATGCATAAGTTAAAGTTAAAAATATATAAAATACATAATTAAAAGCTAAATATTTTTTTTTTTTTTTGGCTACGTATGTGTGCATGTACAACACTTGCATATCACTATATATGTAAATGCACTTCTATTTTTATTATTTTGCTACTTTTAAAACTTTTAAAACAGACAGCATTTTTTTTTTTTTTGTTTTTATTTAATTTTCATTTTCTCAACGAAACGCAGACGAGAAATCACATAAATCTTAAGAAATTAAAGCAAAGAGTAAAAGACGACATACAGAAGACAACAACACGCAAGAAAGACACACACTAAGAATGTGAATTTTACAAAGTAAAAAAGAAAAAAAAAAACAAAAAAAATACACAAAAAGAAATGAAAATAAAACCAATGAATGCATTCATGAGATGGACATAGTTTTAGAGACAAATTGTAGGTAAATACTACTGGCATGCACGGGCATGCAAATGCAGTCATTTATGTAATCGCCTTAGTATGAAAATACATACAAACGCATGCATGTGTGTATGTATGTAAGTATGTACGTATGTTACGCAAATGTCTCAAATCAAATCGTGCTGTGGGTGACGAAGAGCTATTGACAGTAACTGCATACATATCCACTTACATGACATGCATTTACCCGCCCATAGAATTGTCTTGTACGATAAAATAAAAACAAAAAGAAGTAAAAAAATGAACAAAAAAAAGGACAAAAATTGTAGTAAGAAATAAATAGCAGGAGAGTGAAGAGAAAAAACCAATCTCTCCTGAGAGAGAGAGAGAGAGAGAGAGAGAGAGCAATTACTGGCCAACAACTATTTACTATGAAATGAAAGTGAAATGAATTGAATTTGCTGTCATTGTTGTTGCTGCTATTGCATATAGTTTTCGTTTGCTTTAAGATGGACTCCTAGACAGTGATTTGAGACAAACGAACGCATGCGAAATTCCAAATAGAAAAAGTGAAATTTTCACATTAACAACACAACTACATAGGCCTGAGATTTCTCAATGTCTGTTCTAATGCTTTATGCTTGGATGAAAACAGATATAACTTCTTCTTCTTCTTTTCTTTTTAGTAAGAAAATTTGGATACGCTAAATATATATATGTAGTTTTCATTAAAATTAATTTTAACGAAAATTGATTTTCAATTAAAGGGCCAAAAATAAATCTATTGTTGTTATGATGAAATAAAAAATTCTCCCAAAGAAAAAGTTGACAACAACATCAGTCCAATGACTGTGATGGCGCAAAGCTTTTATCGCACTTCTGCGAAGTGAAGCAAAATCATGGAAAAAATGTTAGAACTAAAATTGTCTGCATTAGCATTGTGTGGCTGCCGGTTGCCTTGTGCACTTAGGCTTTGAACCTGCGTCCATTGCAGTTGTTAGTTGAGATTCTAGGCCTACTCGGCCACACAGACATAAACACTTAAACATAAATGTTTGGTTATGCAATAAAATCATGAATAATTTTGATAAGCGCTTTTCTATATGTCTTCATAAACAACAAGCAAAAATATCAGGCTGTCGTACAATTATCCATATAATGACTTTTCAAAGGAAGGCGTTATATGGGAATAGCTAAAAAAAAGTCTCCCGTCTCCAGTCATTTTCAGTAGTGTTCACCCACGGGCCAAAACACTTCGGTCAACATATCTCGAAAAAGGCGGTCCATAGGTTGAACACAAGAAAATAGTACGGACTGATGGACAGACAAAGTTAGATCGTGTCAGAAAGTTATTTCGATCGGTATAGAAGAGGTAGCTTTCTCACAAACTTTTTTGGATGTTACATACATACACACTCATGCCAACTTAATATAGCTTTCCACCACAAGCCATGTTGGGTACAAAAAAAGGAATAGAAGAATGATTTGCAAATATTCCCCTAAAATGGATATTATATTCTCAAGAAAAAAGGCGAAAAAGTGGTTTTAAGTGATGTCCAGAAGCTACCGCGAAAAATGCGTCATCATAATATAAAAGGTGCTACCTGTAACCTGGTTTGATAAAGACTACAAGACTATGCGGACATTCAGCAACAAAATATATTTTGCAATCCGAGGCAGATATAACCCATTCATCCGAAGAATCATTCCTTTGAAAATTTGAATAGTAAAGCCTAGATATTTGATGTCTGTAGGTACAGTAGGTACAGTAGGTACAGTAAATGCAAGAAAACTAGTAATTGATTGAAAGATGGAATTATAGAAATTTTTTCATTTGTTAATTTTGTATATAAAGCAATTGTTTGCCGGTTTCAATATTATCAATTTTAGATTAGATCTAATTATGTCTGTCCGTCAGCCCAATGTTACTATATGTTCGATGGCGGGTATAAAGTACTCCCAGAAGGTTTTCGTCAACATTTTTGTTAATTCGCGTTTTTCATTGAAATTTCTGGCATCTGCCGAAGGA
This sequence comes from Glossina austeni, assembly GCA_000688735.1. NCBI lineage: Eukaryota > Metazoa > Arthropoda > Insecta > Diptera > Glossinidae > Glossina > Glossina austeni. Next base: position 204,728 of record KK502856.1, on the reverse strand, counting down.
GTAGGTACATTAGATTTGACATACCATTCGTAACGTACAATTCCAAGAAATGTTTATCGCATACAATATAATATTCGCCAATATGCTTGCCTCGCAACTTTCACCATCATAAAACTTGAGAAAAAAAAACTGTAGCTCAACCCTTTCGATAGCCGTGTGAATTGTTCTTCTTGTACTCACAACCATGCCCATAAAGTGATATAACAATTGCTTGCAATTTATATATAATGATGTCTTTAGATCTTTTGCAAATACATGATTTTAAGTGGATTTAATCATGTCCGTCTGTCAATCCGTTCTTCGATTGGCTTGTCTTTTGGTTGAAGCTTCCCTTGTTAGAACTTTCGCGGTTGCAAAAATGGAAATAGAAAACTGTAACTTGATCTAAGAACTTTCGTTTAACGGCCATTAACTGAGCTTGAAAATAAGTTTCCTGCCATTAACTGAGTTTGAAAATAAGTTTCCTGCCATTAACTGAGTTTGAAAATAAGTTTCCTGCCATTAACTGAGTTTGAAAATAAGTTTCCTGCATCCAAATTCACACCTGGAAGATGGGAAAAGTATAATTTCCAATTTATATACGAGATCGTATTGAAAAGTCTTGGCGGTTTTTTGCGCGGTTTCAAGTGTTTCCTAACTATCATGTGGACTTTTCAATACGATTTAACGTGTAAGGGAATGGTTTTAGATTTTTGTTCAGAGCAAAATCTTGAGTCAATCCTTTCTTGTCTATCATCTGTTAGGAGTTTCATGAAACCTGAAATTTGGCTTAAGCGATTAGAAAAATTCCTAACCTAACTACTATCTGCTAACCTAATATAACCTAATTTAAATCCCTAAGCACATTGAAATTTTTAATTTATATGTGTATTCTTGATCAGTGCAGGATTACGGATCGATGTAATTATATCCGTTTGCCTGTCTACCAAAACTTGTAACACGCGTTCTTAGATTAATTCCGCTTAGATCGCGGTTAAATTTGTGTATTATGTGCTCGTTTAACGCAATTCGCTTTTATTCATTTCGTTTTTTTTTTTTTAATTCATTTCAAGTCTATCGCATTAATGTGCGTGTAAGTCTTAAGCAAATGTTGGTTTAATAGGCTTTCATTAAATCAATTAAAATTGTATTTCTATTGAAATTTTGCGTTCCGCGTTGCGTGAGTGTCATGTCATGTTTGCCTACTTTTCCATCCTAGCTTTCATTCGTTAATATCTTCGTATAGTAAACGAAATGGTGTTAAAATGTTTATAAATTTTTAATTAATTACAAGTGCACACGCAAATCGAAATAGAAAAAAATGGAAACAAAACACCGACAAATAAATAAACAGTTTGTCGGATAATTGTTCAGAGCAGAGACATAAAATCTATGAAGAAAATAATGAAGTAATTGAGTTTACAAGTGTAAAGAACGTTTCAAAGACGATCTTTAATGTACTCACTCAATTAGTTCGTAGTATGGGATATAAATGTTGGCACTATTAACGACCCATATGGTTATTACACAGTACAAAACAAGCATCAATGAATTATATCAAAATTTCATGAGACTCCGTAGAGAGCGAGTATGAGCAACCGTAAGTGTACATGTAAATGTGGTACAAGGACATATTAAATTTATTCGGATGAAGACAGAAACCGGAAGGACTTGGGATAGATTCACCTTTTATTAAATTCATCGATTCCGAATCATTTTCTCAATCAATTTGCGAGTGTCAGTCCCTGTTGTTTTTTTGTATTTAACGTACTAACCTATTCACAGACAATTTCGAAACCGATCTAAGCTTGTCAGTCCGTCCGTCCGTCCTGTTTCTTGTTTTCAACGTACCAATTTATTCACAGACAATTTCTAAACCGATCTAAGCTTGTCAGTCCGTCCATCAGTCCGTCATGTTTTCGTCTATTCATCCTACCAATCTATTCAGGGGCAATTTCTAAATCGGTCTGAGCTTGTCAGTCCGTCTGACAGTCTGGTTTTCTTTTGTTCAATCTACCAGTCTGCACTGAGACAATTTCTAGAAAACCTGTCAATCCGTCAGTCTCTCCGTTCGTCTGGTTTTCTTGGATTCAGCCTACTAATCTTTTCAGAAGCAATTTATGAATCGAGCAAAATTTGTCAGTCTTTCAGTCCGTCAACCCGTCTTGTTTTTTGGTGTTTGACCTAAAGGACGCAAGTTTTGAGATAGTGTGATGAAATGCGGTACATTGCAGTGTTTTGGCCAAAGGACGAAAACTGTTGTAAATGGTTCGGATTGGACCACTATTTCAATCACTTCCCTTATTAAGCCCTGTTTTGAAAAGCCGATTTGCGAACAAATGTGGAGTCGTGGCTCGTTGCAGAGCTTTTGCTAAGCTCTGCTAAGATAATATGTGAAGAATTGACTTTGCGTCAAGTGACGCAAATTGCTTAAGAGACGCTATTATCCCATTATAGTGATTTTAATAGTTAGAGTTGCGAAAGTTTGCGCTATATTTTGCACCAACCGGTTTTTCATATTCATTTCGTTGAGTTGTGACAAATTGAATGAAAGTTTTCTATGATCAAAGCAAATAATGTAAATAACGAGTTAACTATAGAATTATAGAAAGCAAAAAGGAGAATTGCAAGTACAAATGGTTAAGTGTATAAGCTATAGCTGTTTCCTATTGTGGGTGTATCGCATCCATTTCCAAACTTGTTGTTTAGTCATCATTCATAAAACACCATGTCTTTCTATGTCAAATTTGATTAAAATGGTGAGTCCAGATATCTACTTAGATGGACGGACAGACGGACAAAGTTAGAGGATTGTGGGGCAGGGGATAAGGTACATAATCTGACACTAATTAATAATGAGCGCTTTTTGCAGAATCTCTGACGAGTGTTTCTAATTGTTGCAAAGGAAGATAGGCTTTAAGTATACTCGGATGGACCGATGGAG
>KK502856.1:170370-182765 GCA_000688735.1 Glossina austeni | reverse complement strand
CAAATATATATTTGTATATCTATATATGTGAATGGCAGCACACTTTACATTAAATTTTTGTGTTTACTTGACCCAAATAATCAAAAGATTATGTTACTGTTCTTTTTTATTTTTTTTATTTTTTATTTTTTATTTTTATTTTTTTTAAGAATTTCTTTTCTCCTGATGCTTGATATTACGTTCCTTTAAGCAAGTGTCACTGTCACATCGACTGATTTGCGTATTATGTACGTAAGTAAGTGTATAAGATATGAGTAAAACTTCCATTCACATATGATGATAAGAATAATTGAAATTTTTTTTATTATCTCTTCAATGTGTATGTAAGTAAACATAAATATTTTCTATGCTATATATGCTCATGTACGCTTCTACATATATATATGTATATCGTAACTATAGGCATTAACTGTGCTTGATTTTTCATACTCTATGCTCATTTAGTTAGTTATGCTTAAAGCTTGAGCTGAGCCTACCTCAACTTGATGCGATAGTATGGCGCATTAAAATTTTTAAAAGGTTTTTTATTTTTCCCCTCAAAGCAGATAACATTTTAAATCGTGGAGACGCTGGTTTTATACAAAATTATTTCCATTTTTGATTTACCTTCAATATGTGAAAGAAACTTGTTTACATAATCATTTGAGTTTATATCGTTTCTTTCAAAACGGGAACCGTTTGTTGAATTCATTCATGAATCGAATTAATTCGGATTGCATTGACTTACATCGGACTAAATTTGATTGAGAAGAAATGAAGTGATCTGAACGGAATTGCGTAGAATGAAATTGATAGGAACGTAGTGAATTGGAACAGTGAAGAATTAAACACGAAATAAAATGAATTGAACAGCATTAGGTGAAATGGAACTGATGGGAATTGAATTGAATTACTTTAATTGAAGTAGAAAAGAATTAACTAAGAATGGAACAAATATGGAATAAATTTGTGTTGAAAAATGAAATAATATGAACGTAAGAAAATGGAGCAGTAAAGAATTAAATGTTTAACACGAAATAAAATGAATTGAACAGCATTAGGTGAAATGGAACTGATGGGAATTGAATTGAATTACTTTAATTGAAGTAGAAAAGAATTACCTAAGAATGGAAAAAATATAGAATAAATTTGTGCTGAAAAATGAAATGATATGAATAAAATTGATAGGAACGTAATAAAATGGTACAGTAAAGAATTAAATGTTTGACATGAAATAAAATGAATTGAACAGCATTAGGTGAAATGGAACGGATGAGAATTGAATTGAATTACTTTAATTGAAGTAGAAAAGAATTACCTAAGAATGGAACAAATATAGAATAAATTTGTGTTGAAAAAGGAAACGATATGAATAGAATTGTTGAGAATAAAATTGATAGGAACAGTAAAGAATTAAATGATTGACACGAAATAAAATGAATTGAACAGCATTAGGTGAAATGGAACTGATGGGAATAGAATGGAATGGAACACGAAAGAATTAAATTGAATTACTTTAATTGAAGTAGAAAAGAATTAAATAAAAATGAAACAAATGGAAGAAATGAAATGAATTGAATGGAATTGTGTAGAATGGGTGTGATAGGAGTAAAATAGAATGGAAAAGAGAGAATTGAACTGAATTATTTTGGCTTAAATCAAACTGAATTTGCTTGACACGTAATGAAATGACATGAATAGAATTATGTAGAATGGAAGTGACAGGAATAGAATAGAATGGAACAGTAATGAATTGTATTAAATTATTTTAACTAAAGTTAAAAAGAATCAAGTAAAGGTTGATCAAATACAGAATAAATTTCAATTGAAAAATGAAATGAATTGGAAAGAATCAAGTAACATGACAGGATATTGACAGGAAGAGATTGAAGTGGAACAGTAAAGAATTGATTTTAATTATTTTGACGTGGGTCGAAATAAATTAGATTGGGACGATATGAAATGAATTTAATAGAAGTATGTTGAACGGAATAGATAGGATCAGAAGAGATGTGACTAGAACAGAATAGAACAGAGAAAGAAGAGATCGAATACGGAGCGAAAAATTGTGGCGAAATAAAATGCTTTGCATATAATTGGAATTGGAGACAGTGGAACACATAAAATGTAAATTTGGATTCAAGAATGAAATTAAATGAATTGAATGGAATTGTGTAGAAAGAAATATATAGGAACATAATTCAAATTCAACTGGTGGAATGGAACAGGGCAGAATTGAATTAAATTATTTCGACTAAAACCGAACTATAATAGATTGACACAAAAAGAAATTAATGGAATGGAATGGAATTATGTAGAATGGAACTGATCGGAATAGTTTGTAACCAGTAAAGATTTGAGTTAAAATAATTTTAACTGAAGTTTCCAACAACGAAGTGAAAATGGAACAAATAAAGAATAAATTTGAACTGAAAAATGAACTGAATGGAACAGAAATTAATGCAGTTATTTAAAGTCGAATTGAATTGATTAGACTAAAAACCGAATTGACCCGAATTGAATCCAATTGTGTTGAATTGGATTTAAATAATTGCGTCGAATTAAAAAGAACTGAATTGAATAAAATGAAGCAATGGAATTGACCTAGAACTTAGTGGAATTGTATTCAATTCAGAATGCATTGAGCAAAGTGAAATAGGATTGATTTGAATTGAACCAAATCAGACCTAAGTAGAATGGAAAAGTATCGAAAAAGAATAGAACAAACCGGAGTATAAATGGACTGAGTTGAAGAGCATTGATTTGAATTGCATTTAACCGGAATAAACTGAAAACAATTAAAGGGAAATCGGATGGAATACTGAGGTAAACAAAATAAGATAGAATGGAATTGAATTGTGCTGGGAATTCAGTGGAAATGTACGAAGTTAAATAGCTTTAGATTGAGTTGAATTTAAATGAGAGAGAAAATAATTGAGTTGGGTCCAACTGAGCAGAATTGAGTGGAATAGAATGAAATTAAATGGGTTTGACTTGTATTGAAGTCAACATAATTGAATTGAATTATACTTCATTGGGCAAATCAGGCGATAATTAAAAGGGGTGCGATATAATTGTCAAAAGAATTGAAGAAAATTAGATAGAGTGGAAAAGAATTGAATAAAGTAAAGGGAATACAATTAATAAAAATATATACGAATTGACTCGAATTAGAAAAAATTAGATTAAATTGAAAACAGTTACGTTGAACTGAAAACTTTCGCAAAGGTTAAGTATTGCATTATTAAGGGCGCCTGCAGGATCGCGACCTGAAAAATCTATTATACTTCCTCACGCCCCTAGATTTAGGATTCTTATGAATTCCCTGACCTTGATTAGTTAGAAGCATCGTAATGGGTCTGGTGTTATGAAATATTCATGAAACACTCGATAAGCGAATCTGCAGATGGCCGCACATTCGCACACGATTTGTAGAAGCGTGCGTAGATCAGCGTAAGAGACACGTAATGCCTGAGGGAGTTACGATTCGGTTAGAAACGAAAATTAAGTATAATGGAATGCATTTAAAAAAATTGAACCGAAGAAAATAAAATTGAATTAAATTCAACTCATTTGATTTTAACTAAATGAAAGAAAATAAAAGAACAGAAAGCATAAAAGCATTAAAGTAGAGCAAGTAGAACAGAATGGAATTGACTTTCAATGTATTGAAATTAAACTGAGTTGCTTTGAACTATTTGAACTATATTGACTTTATTGCCTAATACATGAGCATAAGAAAATAGGCTTTTCGGAATATTCATAGGAAAAAAAGGCAAATAAAATCATTATAGTGGGCCACGGATGTAATGGTGATGAATGAGTGCAGCTTTCGTACGCCTCTACTTTTACGTACTCTTTCAACACTGAAAATATAATAAAATAAGTAAAAATAGTACAGTGGAATACCGCCTACCCATTAAGTAACTTACATCACTTTTCAGGTATTCATGTAAGAACTTTGCTCGTTTTATAAGGAAAGCGTTCGAAAAATTGGTTTGACCTGAAGTATATTTTTCTCGTCGTCCTTGTACCAATATTGGCTATTAAGACCTCTCAGCATTTGTGTCCTCTTTGTCGAACACAAGAAAAGAGGATGGACAGACGGACAGACAAGCTTAAATCAATTCAAAAAATGACCGATTGCTTTAGTAAAAGGTTCTTCTGTTTGTTTCATACATTCGCACAAACTTAATATGTGGTTGTATCAAAAGTGATGTAGGGTATCAAAAACAAATAGTTTATTGCACACGAATGTTTTTAGTTAGTAAAGAGAATACTGAAAACAAATCTAAATTAATAGCACTCTAAGTCTTCCAATTTGCGAGAATAAACCAACTTTCAAGCAATGTATGGAAATACCTATACAGCTACAAGCAAACAGAGTCTATTATTGAGTCTTTTGTTTTGTGGTTTTTAGTTTATAGTGGTTTCTTGTATATGCTTTTGTGTGCTATACTATATATAAATTCATTAATAGTACAATTGTCATTTGTGTCGTTATCGTTGTTGTTATTGTTTTTGTTGTTGTTGTTGTTGTTATACTATGCACATACACGCACATCATTGTCAAACACGCAGTGCAAACTGTAAAATTGTCAAACGAGTCAGCAGTTAGTGTGTTTGCAGTGCAAACTGATGCTTGCCAACTGTTGGTCTTTAGATTCAAACAAACGATGCTCTAATGTAAAGGTATTGTCTATATATATATATAAATAAATATATATATAAATAAATATATATATATATATATATATATATATATATATATATATATATATATACGTCTGCGTTTTTACACATGTTTACATATTCACACATCTGATGATCATTATTATATTTTTGTATATATATACACACACACACATATATATATATGTATATGTATATAGGTGTATGTATATTATTCATGTACATACATGGATATATGTATGTGTAAATTGTTATTTATAGAGAGACATGCTCGAGCTACAAAACTATTCGCAACTGAACCAAATATTTAAAATGCTTGAACAATTGCTTCCGGTTAAAAAAAGAATTCAAATAAATACAAAGATGTAAAGAGACAGTGAGGGAAGAGAGATTGATTTTATTAAATCCTTTAAAAAAAAAAAAAAAAAAAAAAAAAAAAAAAAAAAAAAAAAAAAAAAAAAAAAAAAAAAAAACTTTTGTTCTTTTTGTTGTTTTTTTTTTTTCTTAAAGTAAAAGATTAAAAATTTTTCCTTACATGCTCTGCTGTCGCTTACGTGTGCATGATAACAAAGCACACAGAGATACGCAGACTCTACTGGTAACAATAAAACAAAACAGATTAACCACAGCTGAGAGCTCTAATGTAATCATCACCTGATGGATGCGATACTTGTGCTTACTTACAAGTGCACGTAAATGCTTGTATTGTTTACGTATAAACGTTTACGCGATAAAAGGAATAATCAAAAAATCAACAATATAAACAAAGCACACGCACACACACACACACACACACACACGCAAGAAACAAATTAACACGAATATGTTCAGGCATGTATGTATGTGTAAAGAAGTATGAGAATGAAATCGGTTTTTTTTTTTTTTTTTTTTTTTTTGGGAGAAAAGGAAGTTCGTGTATATTGAGTGAGTAGAATAACGGGAATTTATCATTTTAAAGAAGAGCGCGTAAAAGACATCGCCCATCATATACTTACTGTTGATTGATAGCACTGTACAAAATTACTGCGCTACTCTTGAGTATGTTTACAGGCTGCTGTCTAAGATTCCTTTGCCACATGTATAAAGAAGTTGTTGCACCGATTTTTCTCAGAGATGAAGCGTTACTTTGTCTTTAAGGCTTCCTCCATATACAGGCACTATCTTTAAGAGTTACGTACAAGTGTAAATTATTTCACTGAGGTATATGCAAGATTGCTTTTGGTAGCTTTGAAGAACTCAAGCCCTGCGCTACAAATAAAACCTTTTCGGGAAACGAGACTTTCCCCGACTAATTCGAGACAAAATCTTGGCCAATCGTCACGAGTTTTGGCAAATGAATGCCATAACTTATCGAAAGCATAAAAAAGCACAATGTTGATCAGGGGAATCATGAACATTGACAGTGCAGCTAGACATCCCTAGCGAAGGCATCTGCCATGATTAGCTGTGTACTGCCTATAATGAGTTATCTCCAACTAACAGAAATATTGTTGGGAAATCCTACCTACCTTAATAGCAGCTGATGTCAAAAACGAGTAGAATTTCAAGGAAGATTGACTTTTCAGGACGAAGACAGCCAGATGCTTCACGTGGCAAAACATGCCCAAGAGAAATATGTTACTTCCGGTACCTTATTCGTCCCTCCTTATAATTCACATTCTTATGGAGTATTCAAGCAAAATTTAGCTCTTCATGCCGATACCCAAAAAATTCACATCTTATGGACTATTCAAGCAAAATTTAGCTCCTCATGCCGATACCCAAAAAATACCTCTTTTTATGGATAGCCTTTAAAAGATAAGATGTTTTTCCACACGCAACTTCCTTTAAGGAGAACGAGGCAGTCTCATCTCAATCGGTTTACAAAGGAAAGAAAAAATCGACAAAGTGCATCCGAATCATTTTCTGAATTAATCTAAACTTGTCTGTGCGTCTGTCCATTCTCATTATATAATACAAGTAGATTTTGGAGATATCTAAATTTCCGACTTAGCTAACGTTTGAATATGAAATGTAAGAAATTTTGTCAAAAAATAAGTTGGAGTGGGAAGAGGTCGACTATTAGTTACCTCTATCTATATATTTACTCACTCTTAGCACAGATAATATCAAGCTTACATGATTATGCATAATTCCTAGACACACTTAAGGGAAACTCATATTTTATTATGCAGATCGAGTCAGATCCACTTTCTATGTTTTGTCCGACAAAAATGTTTCTATACAGGAAATTAAAAAAGAAAAACAAATAAAAATAAGATAGTGCGGCTTGGTCCACCTTTAACCGTTTGGATCCCAGGCGGTTTTGAAAAAACACTGTCGAAGAATCCCAGACCCTTTCCCCTAAAACAGTTGTCCATGTAAGAACTTTTCAAAACAAGTTGTTTTGCATAAATTGGTCGAAAAATGTGGTCCGATACGAACCGCTTGCAATAGCATTCGTCCTTGGAGTAAAACATACCAGTGTACCAAATTTCATCAATAGATTTTAAAAATGGCGATTTTGTAGGTTGAACATAAAAAAACAAGACGGACAGATGGACAGACAAGTTTAGTTCGGTTTAGAAAGTGCTACTAAATTGGTCGGTATTCTAAAAGATGAGCCTATCTTTAGCTCTTCTGAGTGTTGCATACAACCACACAAACTTAATATATCCTCGTAACAAAAGTGGCGTAGAGTTTAGTTTTTAGTTTCCTCAACGAAATTACAGTATTTTTAGGTAATTCATAAAAGTACCGCAATGTTAATCATACATGCATACGAATTTCTGACCCACACTCTCTAAGAGTTGTTTTACTATTCATTTTTAATTTGCTTTTCGTATTTCTTTTTAATAGAATTATTTTTACACATTTTCTGCAAAATACGTTTCTATTAAAAGCTACAAGAAAGACTATCAAAAAGTGCATACCATGCTAAGGAGAAGAAAAAGAGATCGGAGCCGTTGTATTAAAGAATAGTATTAATACAATTTTTCCTATTTTGAAATGTTAGACAATTCACATAGGAATACAGTTGAGGATAATAAACCTAAGATTAAAAATCTGTTAATATTTTTTAATAGAAAGCAATTTTTGGTTCAAGGAATCTTTCCATTTTTCAACAGTTAGTTTCATTGCCATCTGATATATCTTTGATCATGGTCCCGATATGTTAGCGTGAGAACAGGGAATTACGAATATGAACGGTTTTGGCAGTAAAGGTGAAGTACATCAACATTATCCTGGACGTTCCGCCTTTTACTTACTCGACTTCGAGAATTATACCACAAGAGAAGGAAACACAAATCGGACGAGAAATTCTGTTTACTACGTTGTCCAATAAGACACAGTGAAATAATATGTATATCGATCAATCTTGAGCACACCTTAGCATAGCTATGTAGCTAAGAAACACAACCATCAGGCCAACCCAATCAGACTTCAACTTCAATTACGTTGGGTGTGTGCTCGTAGCTGAAGGAAGTGCTCGGTAAAAGAAATATCATTTACTGATCGGACAGACTCTTCCCAGTGTCAGCTGTCACTTTCTAACCATTTCATCCCCTTCTCTCTCTCTCTCTCTCTCTCTGTAGCCATCACTTTGCCACACGTATAAGGGAAACCTCCCCAGTCATAGATCAAAAACCAAAAGAAAAGAAAAAAAAAAGTCACTGTCATTACCATTTGTTGGGTAATAGGAAACCAAATAATGGGAATTCCAAGTATCAAACCGATCAAAAAGCATCTGTGAACCTTATGCTGTAGATCTGAAAAGTGGTACGTCATGTGCATAAAAGACTGTAGACGGGCAAGGTCGATTGTGAACTGACTTAGAAATGCGTCGCGGCGATGGTGGACAGTGGTCATAAAAATGGTATGATCTCAACCATTCCCTGTACGATTCTGAAATCTCAAACAAAGAGATAGAGTTTACTCGAAACATAATTCCGAGTTGGCTGAAATATTAAAAGTTCTTCCTAATATTATGGTCGATCTGTGCTCAAATCGATCTCGAAAAACTCCCGTAACACAAATCGTGTAAAATATAAGGAAAATCTGGTTTATTTTAGTTGTTCTATGTACTATTTTTTAGAGTCTTCTCTAATGACACCATTATTCGACACATGACTTCGAAGAACTACTCACATCCGTTGGAGGAGTTTTTAGCAGTGAATAGCTACAGATTGTAAGTTCAATACTTATTTTCTTACTCTCTACGCTCTAAGAGGCTACGAATTATCTGTCGAAAAATTTTAAGAAACTTCTCTCATTTTCTTGCTCAATATTCTTCTTTTAGTAAATCTCAGACACTCAGACACAACTGATTCAAATATTGTCTAATTGGTCAGGTGGTCTTCGTCTCTCTAACCATAAAATATATTTGTTGCATACGCTTACTACCGAAAGGACGGGAGCATATTTATTTTGTCAAAATGTTTGCAACACTCAGGAGGAAGATTAAGAGACTGCACAAAGTGTATACATCTTTGACAGTATCTGTCTGTCCTTCTGTCTGTCTGTCCAACTATGCAGTATTTGTGTTAAGCATTCTTTCGCTCGCAAAATAAAGATATCGACTCCACAAAATGTATATGCCTTTGACGGTATCTGTCTGTTCTTCTGTCTGTCTGCCAAACTATGGAATATTTGTGTTAAGCATTCTTTCGCTCGCAAAAATGAAGATATCGACACTGCAAAGTATATACATACTTACATAATCTGTCGGTCCTTCTGTCTTTCTGCCCAACTATGCAGTATCTGTGGTAAGCATTCTTACGTTCGCAAAAACGAAGATACCGAGTAAAAATTTTGAAAAAGAATTTGAAAATGGTTCCAACCGGTCAGAGGTGCCCTCTGCAGTACAGCAACAACTGAAAATAACTTTATTTACTTTTGCCCGCTATTTAAAAACTACACTAGGTACACGATAGATGTTTCCACTTTTCGCCTACGAAAATAGAAAAAATCAGCCACGCCCACCTAAACGTATAGAGGATGCAATTTGATTCTTTTTCTCTCTAATTTTAAGTCTTTTTTAGAATATCGCTGGTGGGCATAACAGATTCGTTGGCCGCAGTCAAAAACAATTTTCTTACTTGCTTTTATTTTTGTTATATTTTCGTCGGAGTTTTTTGTTTTTTTTTTTTTGTTTTTTATTAAATAAAATGTGCATACGTACGTTTGTGTATGTAAGTTGTTTGTTATTTAAAATTTATGTAATGGACTGACATATATACTTGTGTTATATGTGTCTGTCTGTATGCAAGTGCGCGTACGCAAATAAGTTTACGATGTGTGTTGCGTTGATTTCTTCACGTTTTGTGGATAAATGTTTAAAAATACATATATATAAAAATTCGGTTGCGTTTTATGACCAAGTAGTTATAATTAAATGTTTTTCTATTTTTCGTTTATTTTTCTATTGTCCTTACTTCAATGCAAAATTATTCGTGGGAATTTTCTAAAATCTTATTATATATTATATTATATTTCGATGAATTATTTTTATATTATTTTCTTTATATTTTTTTAATTTTTTCTTTTTTAATTCTTTTCGCAGTCAAACACTTTTCTAGATCAATAACAAGTAGGAAAATTATATTCGTTTGCGAACGAATTTTTTATACCCACCATCGATATCCTAAAAAAGATTTCAAATTAAAAGATAAAAGCGAATTTTCATCCTCTGTATTGTTGGTTGGCCGTGACTGTTTTTTCTTTTTTTTTTTTTTTTTTTGAATAAAAGTAAAAATTTACATTGCGTGCCTTCAGCATATATCTCCATTTTTGCGACCATTAGTACCTTTACCGCAGCAATTAACAAGCAGATGGATAGACGATCTCACAAATGTGTCTATAACGGTTCATAGTTTTTCTGGATGATGCAAACGTTTCGATAAAAGAGTGAAATTTCTATATTCAATAATATTGAACCCACGTGGTCGATTTTTTTCCACTTTTGTACAAGTGCTCCAGGACTACCCCTAAAAAAAAAAAATTCAAATTTTTATCATTGTGACAGTAATGACGAAAAGCTAACTATTTTTGTTTTTAAAGCAGAGGTGGTCGCAGATTATGTTGCACTGTAGTCGTTTCCTTTCACCGATTTGGCTCTATTTCAATGCTAACCTATATGCCAGACCTTTCAATCTTTTTGCCAAATTTGAAGGAGATAGTTTCCTTTTTGCGACCACCGATGCTACACAGACAGACAGGCAGATAGAGGGACATTTTTAAATTGAATCAGAATTTTCTGCGGACCGACAGTTTTGGAAAATAATTTGAATCCATAAAAAAAAATGTGGATCGGTTGGGAGGTTGCAGGCAGCAAAAAAAGTGAAGTTCTGATGTATTACTAAGCAATTTTTAAAAACGTATCCTATCAAAAGTGATATCGTGTGAACTATTTTTGTAGAGCCGTAGTCGGGAAGATTTTACAATTGCATGTAATATTTTTCTTAGGGCTCCCTCTGGGTAAGGTTAAGATAACACCATTTGGTTATCATGACTTGAAGGAAACAGTGTTCGCATAATTCAGTTCCCCTGTCTAGAGCTTGCAGGGAATTACGTTTTTCGGAAAATGACTAAACTATAATCAAAATGATCCGAAAGCTTGGAGAAACTTTTCCTTTTTGCAATGAACTTAAGGCAGCGGCGAAAGGGTAGAATGAAGTAGATATTTATGAGGAGTATAGTCCATGCCCAAATTAAGAAACAAAAATCAGTTCGCCATTCCAAATTGAACCCAGTTCCCAGTTCAGAACCCCACTTCCTCGGGACTTCTGACCCAGTCATCACAAAACTTCTGATTGGAGTTCGGTTTCAAATTTCATTGCAGGTTAGCGAACAATATTTCTCCAAGTTTAGACAGCTAAAGATCAAGGGTCTTTAAAAAAGAATGTAGGGCCATACCGCTGGTATGTAAAACGGGCATCATCCAAAAACTAGCAAATAAGAAGTAAACTTGCGCGGACATTACGGTCGCTTCACTTAAAACGTAAATAGGTTCTCGCAATCACAAGTCAAGGGCCTTTAAGAAAGAAGAAGGACCGCACTGCTGGTAAGTGTAAGGAGAATCATCCAAAAAAAAAAAATACCAAATAAGTAAACCTGCGTGGCCATTAGGGTTGGTGCACTTAAAAGGAACAGATAATCTAGTGAGTATTTATAACTATTCGTTAATGGCTTTTTTTTCTTTTTTCTTGAGCTCCAAGTAAGTATGTTGTGTACACTTTAGTGCTACAAGTAATGCAGTTGAGCACTTTTCACTCAGGAGACTCCGCCTGTACATGTCAAAGGGGAGAGGAACAGAGAAATAAAGGTGACAGAGATAGGGAGCGAATGCAGCCTGCAAGGTGGTTGTCCGACCGAGAAGTTTTTCATCTTAACTGCACTCACTAAAGCTATAACCAGACGCCAATTGCAGACAAGGTATGATCTACCGCTTTGATGATTGCATCGATTCCACAATCGCTTCTCTTAATTACTTGCCTATGCGCATGCGCATAACTTAAAACTGCTTTCAACTAAGGAAGTAACAAAAATTTTATTCCGCAACGTTACTTACACTTTTTTTTTTTTAGAAGAAAGACGGAGTCATATTCACATAATCAACAGCGTGTTAGGAATAAAAAGTTTGATGTTGGAACTAATTTAGCCTATAGACGGAAAGCTGTCATGCCGAAAGGTGTTAAATAATTTTCATGTCACACAATATTCCGCTTTTCAATTTCTATGAAAAC
>KK502856.1:156902-167272 GCA_000688735.1 Glossina austeni | reverse complement strand
GAAAGCATCGAATGATTGGCATCTTGTATACGATGGGTATTTGCACTGGGCCGATTATTAAATAACATCACATTGTGTAACACAATTCTTATTTTTACCGTAGAGAGAGAAAAATTAGACGCGTTTGTTATACGCACTATATAAAATCCTTATGTAGGGCAGGATAAAAAAAGCAGGTCGAGGTGGTCCAAATTTGGTAGATGGGTTTGGTAAATTACAATTATTATCTAATTTTCCTAATGAAGCATTGAAAATTAGACATTTTTGTCATATGGACTTCGGTTCAGCTAGGGTTCGAAAAAGTTGTCCCAGCCGCTCGAAAACTTTCTCACCAACTTAGAACACCGAAGTACTACTACTTTTGTACTTTCGTCGAGAACTTTTTAAAACTTTCAACTTTTTTCCATATATGGACTTTTCCAAGTGGGGCGGTGTATGGCGAGTGGTCGAAAAAGTACACCGATCCAAACCATTATTAATAGCGTTCGTCCTTGGGTCAAAATACGCCAGTGTACCAAATTTCATCAAGATGCCTCAAAAATTGCGCCCTGTAGCTTGAACATAAATTTACTTAGACCGACATCAGATAGACAGACAGACGGACTGGGTTAGATCGATTTCGAAAACGATTTTGAATCGAACGGCATAATAATAGGTGGGTCTATCTTAAGCCACTCTGCATGTTACATACCTTCGCACAAACTTAATATACCTTTTACAAGTTGTGCAGGGAATAAAAAGTGACAACACAGTGAGTCACGGACCCCCATTAAATGCTATATACACATCTACATTTCTTCATACACCGTCTTTTCAAAAGACCGTCTTTGTAAGTATGTATATAGGAATTGGTCGAGAAAGTGGGCCGATTCGCAACGTTTTCAATAGCATTCACCCTTGGGCGGAAATACTTCGGCGTATCAAATTTCGTCAATATATCTTAAAAACTATGGCCTGTAGGTTGAGCACAAGAAAACTTGATGGACAGACGGACAGACAGACAAACTCAGTATAACAATAGATATGCATTAAAGCTGGATCTACCTCATGTCCTTCTATGTGCTGCATACCTACACACAAACTTAATATACCCTTGTACCACACGTGATGTAGGGTATAACTAAAGCAAACGATATTACCAACGTGATCAGATCTATTTACAAATATGCAATAAATGAACCTACAGGATGTTGTTTTTTAATATTAACATCATTGACTGATTGCTATTTAAAGTAGTTTTTTTTTTGTTTAACAGTTTAATAAAAAAAACTAAATCTCTTGTTTATTTTGTTTCGTGGTATAACGTAATCAGTTATCTGTCAGTTTAAGTAAAATTAAATTTTTTAAAAACTTTTAATCTCATTCAATCAAGTCAGAAGTAGAAATACTTGCATATAAGACAAGTAAGTAAGTAATTGAGACGCTAGTAGAGTCCACTGTGTATAGTGAATTGAAAGTTGTTGTGATGCGAAAACTGTTGCGTAGCTTGTGAATCAATTGGAAACGTTGCCCAATTGTTTTTTTGCAACAAAAATTAATAAGAGATCATAGCACAAAAAAAAAAAAAAAAAAAAAAAATTAATAAGAGATCATAGCACAAAAAAAAAAAAAAAAAATCAATATGCAAAAGCATAACAACTAACTAAAGAATTCTTAGGCAACAAGCTGGAAATTTATGTTCACTGTAGAGAGGATTTCTTTTGTGCCCTATAGTTGAAATCAAAAGTAAATCCTAAATACTTTTCCGACTACGGTCGCGTGCCAGTCTATTAACCCTAATCATTCCTCACCTGAGCTTTCAAGTGGTTTATGGCCATATCCGCCTGACTGGGCGAGCAGGCAAAGGATCTCGACTAACAACCTAAAGGTCGTGGGTTCAAATCTCAAGTGCAGTAGAGTTTTCAAAAAAGCCGCTAGCCTTAAACGCTAACGCTTTAATACTTACTACTACTAGTCTTAGAATTTATTTCTCTCCTATCTTTTTATACCTTCAATACCTTTTATCAGTCGAAAATTAGGAAGCTTGAGTTATATTAGCTGTGCCTACAGACTTAGCACGCTTTTGTACCGAGTTTCAAATCAGTGTCAACCACCACGTCGGTGTTCGTGGGTTCAAGTTTCAGTGCGATTGGACCATACTCTGACCATATGTCTCGCCCCTGTCTTTTTCTTTCCGCTCTTCCTGCTGGCCTTCACTTTATTACACGTTAAGGGAACATCTCCCGAGTGATTGGGTATATTTAAAAAGAAAAGCAATATGTGCAGACAAATGGACAGACTAACAAATTTTATATAATCTATCTCCTTAAACTTTCTCTTAAAAATTATAGCGTTTGTAGATAGGGGGCATTCCAAGAGCGACTAGTCATCTAAAAATAAATAAATAAATTCTACTTTGGTTACATGGAAGAGTCAGTTACCTATGATTATGAAATGTAAAAGTAAAGGTACAGAGTGCAAATACATGAATTTGTATGTCACCCATTCGAAGGACAGATGCAGAAGGAAGGAAACGAAAGCGTGGTTTCTGTCAGGAAGGATAGACAGAGGAATAAAGAAGGAGAGCGTGGTATCGGTCCGAAAGGATAGACGGAGGCGAAAGGGAAGAAAGCGCGATATCTGTCCGGGCGTATAAGTAAGGAGAAGAGTAGGGTGTGGTATCTGTCAGGAAGATTGGATAGAGGAGCAGGCAAAAAGCAAAGAACTACTGACGACGCAAATTACGACGATGTCTGCAAACTTAAGAATGTTATACGTCGGAGGATGTTGACAAAATGGAAGTAGCGACGGAAAGACGACTCGAAAGGAAGGTGAACGTACGCCCTCATCCGAAGCGTAGAACAGGGGATGTGGAGAAAACACGGAGGAATTAATTTCTTCTCAACCCAACTTTTCACTGATCGCGGAAATTTTTCGAGTTATTTGTACCGTTTCAACTTACGAGCAAATAGCGCATGCAATCTGCGCTAAGGCATAAACGACGATGCGTAACACAGTTTGTTTGTCGATCCGGCTTGGACTTGGTTAAGAAACTCCCTGTCCAAATGTATGGGAATACAAATTACGCCAGATAACCTAGTAGCGGTCGTCTTAAGGGACACCGAATGATGGAAGAAATGTCTCTATATAAAGCTACACAAAGGCGACATCCGAACCCTTAATCCCAGACGAGGCTTGGGGAGGTGGAATGCTGTAGTGAAGATCAAGAATCCATAAAGATCCATCTTGACCTATTACGAAGGTGGTTCCCGGATGGCTATGAACCCAGAATAGGGCCACTAGCTGCTAGTGAGCTGCCACCAGGCCAATAAAAAAAAGACGATAGAGAAGAAGGAAAAAGAACGTAGTATCTGTCAGGAAGGATAGACAGGGGAGAAAGTAAGCAGAGTGCAGCTTTTGTCAGACAGAATAGATAGAGAAGCAGGCAAAGAGAGCCCAATTTTTGTGTATAGCTTCAACTTAATTACGTAATGGCTTAAAAAGTGTTACCAGATGGCATAACTCCTTGCGATCTTGGTTCGCCTTAAAAGATTTTCCTCCCCTCCACACATATTGCAAATAATTATTTCGTACCAGTTAACGGTGCATATTAAAAAAAAAATTCGATTTAAGAAAAATAAAGCTTTTCTTTGGTTGCAATCAGGTTCCTCACAAAAGAATTCCATTTGAGTGAGAGATGATAGATAGGAAAGAAAAGCAAAAAAAATGCATAAGTCTATGGGGTACAAAAACTTATAAATATTTTTATACATCATAAATAAAAAAATTTTTAAGCAAGGGCTTTTTTTATGCCCGTCAAATGCTACTAAAAGTAAAAACTAATTACTATACCATACGCCTACTCTTGTAGGACGAGTATATTAAATTTCTGCAAATGAATGCCACGTGAAGAATGACTCACCATTATACTGTTATACCGGTTATATCTATCGATTGAGAAGGCTTCTCGCAATTCTTGGAATTATTTTTTAAATTGATTTAGACTTGTCTGTCCGTCCGTCAGGTACATTCTTTTTTCTTTTTCGAACTTTCATTTACTGAATTATTTTGGACTAAGTATCAAGGGCGTAACCTATTGCAAGTGCCTTGAATTGAATCCTTGTCAATCAATCCTTCCTTTTGAAAAAGTCATAGCAACATACTGTTGGGTATTTAATGATCACCTTCGCCCCGACTATAGCTTTTCAACTTGTATTTTTATCTAATTTATTTTGCAATATAACTTGTAACATTTATGAGTGCTGTACGCAAAAGCAAATGTTAAGTCTAAAGTTATCATAAAAATGCAAGTAATAGCCTAAGCTACTGGTATTGTAGGAAAAAAATGCTACTATTCAGGGTACGGGGTATGTTCGCATGAAGCTATAATAAAAAGTTAAAAATATGAAAATCCAAATAGAGTGTTAAATGGAGGTTGAATAAGTATCGGATCGGTCAATCTAATCCGAAATTTTTCCTTAACTTAGTTGGTTATTATTATTATTATTATTTCATAACATTATTATACCTATCACCGAAGAGCGAAGGATATGTCCTGTGTGTCAAAATGTTTGCAAAAACCCAGAAGGAAGCTTCAGCGAACTCCTATTATATAAACGTACCGAATTTTTTGGGACTGTGAGACACCTCCTTTTACACATAAAAATGGACTCAAATTTTGGGTGCGTCTTATAGTCCGAAGATAATATTAAACTATTTCTTCAATAAATTGTCTCTAAACTTAAGGTTTGAAAGGAGTGACAACAACAGTTCAGATGCACGTAATACGAACGGTGACATTAACGAAACAAATGATAGTACCGAGAGTGAAGATGAACTGAATATTGCTAGTGCGAGTTATATTATATTAAAAATAAATAAAAATTTTCGATCCGGAAGTAACATTAAAATTTATTTTTCTAAAGATTGTCTTGCAAATTTGAAGGGCGTCTTATCATACGGTGGTCTCATAGTCCGAAAAATACGGCAGCATCAAATTCTCAAGCGATTTAAGCGTGTCTGTCTATATGTCTTTCGGTATGTGTAATGTCTGTTTTATGAGTGAATCAATCGGTTTGAAATTTTCAAAAGAATTTGAAAATATTATTATTATTATTATGATTTTCTTTACATACGAGAAATAAAGTCTTGAACTGAAATACGAAACATAGGTAGCCACCCACTACTTTCATTGAGAAAAGTCTCAAGAGAGCGAGAAAGCAAAATTCTGATATTTTCTGGTATTGAACGGATGTGATTAATTTGTTCTATTTTTGCACAAGGGCTGCGGAGTAATAAACGGATGGAAGGCAAGGAAGGAGAGGAAAAGCAATTGTTTTTGCAAATAAATCTTTTTCCGTCCGCATGCTCTGAGTCATTTGACCTATTTACAGTACCAATCTGTATGCCTTCACTTACAATATTTATCACTTACAATATATAACCAAATTAGAAGAAGCCGTGTTAATTTTTGCGCCCGGGATGTATATTATTACATATACTTCCCAGGAGGACGGATGGACATACCTAAATAAATTCTTTCTAGCTTATAAAGTCTATGAAGCCGTGTTATAGCGGTGATGCGAACGCTTAGAAAGGCGGACGGATGGACATTTCTAAATAAATTGTATTTATTTTATAAAGTCTTTGAAACCACGTTATGATGCCACGGTGATGCAAAAGCTTGAAAAGAACATAAAAAATTTTCATCTAAGACTAGGTGAATTTACTGAAACTTTAATAAAATTGTAGATTTATTGCGATTGGCACGCTTTCAGAATATTCATAGGATTAGTCGCTTCGAACAGAGGATGAATCATTTTCGAACCCAACACTGACAAGGAAAACAATATATTTTGCATATTACAAGGCACAGCAACAGGACTAAACTAATTCACTATTAATGCTGATTAAGAACTCATTGGCTTTAAACAATATTTGAATGCAGTTAAAGTATTTGTCAAAATTCGAGACGAATTGAAAAGTCGCACATCCACATACATATTCTGTTTTTTAGATATTTTTCAGAAATCATCTCTCATTCACTTCAGCACTTCTCTAAACCTAACCTAACTCGGTGAAGATAGGGTAAAGAAAAATATGAGTTTGCAAATGTTATATCAAAAAAGTCATGGACAGAGGGACAGGCCAATCCATTATTGAGTTTGATTAAGGAATAAATATATTTTATAAAATTTCTAATGCAATAGTCGTTATAAAAAAGAATTATTGAAAAAAGCAAAAGAAAAAAAAAAAAATTAATTTTGATCAAACACTTACGCAATACAATTGTTTTCGTAACAGTATAAAATAAAAAATAAGGAAAATAAGTGTATGCAGCACACAAAAACACAAACACAGTTAAACTTACTGCTAGATGCGAGCAAACAAACAAGTAAAAACACGCACACACAGCAACACAAACAAACGTACGCACATACACGCACACACACCGGCATACATACGCACGCACACAAACACAACCATACAAACGCAAACATATATACATACATACACACACACACACACACACACACACACATAGGCACACACATATGTATATAGCACCCAAAAATATTTCCTCATTTATCTCTTACATCTCTCTATGAACTAAATATAAACTTAAATAAAATTTAAAAATAAAAAAAAAAAATTATTTAAGAACTAAGCATAATCATACACTACCTTTGCTTCTTGTTGTTGTTGTTGTAAGCGGTTTACTATGAAATTATCAAAACAAAAAGTATACTTGTATGCTCACTGCAACTAATTTCAAAAAAAAAAAAAAAAAAAAAAAAAACAAATTAATTAAAGGGATTTTTCGTTTTCAGCAAAATTTGCAAATTTCGATTTCGATTCGTTAACAAAAAAAAAAAAAAAAAAAAAAAACAAAATGCACTTTTCTTATGTTCACCTTTCTTTACAATTTTCTAAAGCTTTTTTTTGCCTTTATTTTTTTATTTTCTTATAATTTTATTATCTTTTTCTTTAAAACACAATTTTTTTTTTTTATTTTTTTCTCTTCTTTTTATTTAGTAAAAATTTCACTTAGTGTGTATAGAGAGGAGGAAAAGAAATAAAAAAACCTTTAAAGGAAAATACCGGAAAAAATTATTGTACGACTCTTCAATGCTTTCGTCAAAGCGCGTTTTATCGTATTTTTCCACGGCTAGCAAACGTTTTGCATAAATTGTGACCGAAAAAAAAACCCCAAAAAAAAAAAAAATAGATAAAACTAACGTGTATATAATGGTGCGTGCATGCGAGCGGTTGTGTGTTCGTGTGACTGTAAGTTTGTCACACTGATTGTGTCGTTGGTGTGTCGCGCTGTCGTCTGTCTTGAGATGTTTAGCTGCAAAATTTATGCTCCCATGCTTAACATAAGAGATGCAAACGTTTGCGCTACAAAGGCTTATACACGCACATGGTTAACATGATATATATATATATATATATATATATATATATACTGACGAAACTAAAATATAGATCAAAAATCTTTATCTATGCTCGACTTTTGTTCTTATTCTTGTTGTTGTTGTTGTTGTTGTTGTTGTTGTTTTTGTTGTATTTGTTTATTTGTATGTTACGTTAATTTACACAATTAGCGTTTGGTAATAAGAGGCTAATTTGTATGTATGCAGCCGCACCATCAGACACACGTCCGCTCACTGAATTCGTTTTTATGGTCGAAAGCTTTAGAGCTGCTGCTCCACTACCGCTAGCTAGCTAGAGTGGAAGCAGCATTCGTACTGATGACGGTAGTCGTGGTAGTAACATAATAATAATAAGAAGAAGAAGAAGTAAATGCTTTCATGTTGAGGTCCACACATAAAATTCACATTCACATTTATTTATGCTCTTCTAAGCATTTACCAAATTAACACAAGAAAAAAAAAAAAAAAACCAGAACTACAAACATAGATATTTTTCTTAACGAAATTCTTGGCGCAAGTTTTTTTTTTTTTCTCTTTGCTTTTGTTTTTTACACTAAACTATTTTTCTTAATGATTTCGATTTGTCTGAGTATCACTTAATAAAATGCCGGTCGGATCTTTTTCAAATATTCTCATAAAAGTGTAAATGTGTTAGACGCGGTAGACAAAAAGCGATCATTTTTGGCAGATTTTCACCCACGTTTTTTTTTGTTTTTTTTTTTTGTTTTTAGCTTTTTTGATTATTATTAATTTCTCTTGTTTCTATTTCGAGCAGTTTTATAAATTGCATGCGATTTTTTTTTTTTTTTTTATTATAGCATTACATTAACACACGAAAGATAAGCGTGAAGATTTTTAATTGCTTCAATGAATTTATTAATTAACTGAATATAAATTTAATTAAAATTTTAATTTTCTTATAATTTGCTTAAAGGCAACACGATACCATAATAATAGAAATAAACGCCAATTTCTTATTTAGAGATAGATATGTAACTAATGTAACAACTTTGTCAAGCATTTCATTACACGATTTATCTTATCTGAGATGAGATTGTAATTTATTTCGCGTCTCTTACATTTTCAAAGATTTTATAATAAAAAAAAAAAAAAAAAAAAAAATGTATTTTTTTTTTGGTTAGAAAAAATTATTTGCCTTTAAATAAATCGTTGCTTCTTCTTAAACAAAAAAAAAAAAAAACATTTTTTTTTTCGCTCGAACCACTTAATAAAAAAAAATTTTTTTTTTTTTTCTTATATATTCTCACTGTGTTAGTGTTATTTTGTAAACTTTAACTTGAAACTGATGATTATTGCTTGGATATTTTATGATTGGGTTTTGATATGTGCGTTTCTTGAGTGATATCGCTAAAAAAAATTTTCTGTTTTATGTGTGAGGTTTCTGCTGTTTTTTTTTTTTTTTTTTGTTTTTCTACTGTTTGCCGCGTTTATGTGAAATACTCCTAAATGGTTTCGTATCTAAATTGAAACTGAAAAAAACCTTGCTCGCTCGCTCGCAATCGCCACTCGTACTACTACTACTCGATATATATATACTCTGAGGTATAAAACACGAACAGACACAGCCAGCAAGCAAGCAAGCAAGCAAGCAGCAAATATTGAACATCCACGAATTATATGATTGCGGTCCTATCTACTGTATGTAAGCTGTGGCTTGTGCTCCGTGTGAGCATTCAAATGTGTGCGTGTATGTATGTATGTGTGCGTGCGTGTGTGTGTGTATTTGTCTGTGCATATTTATATGAATGTCTGCCTGCATCTCTTCGAGTGTTCTATACTTTGCGTTCGCGTATTCGGTAAAATAAATGTTGCGGAGTATGTATGTGCGCCTGGTTTATAAACACACTCTACTATTCACATTACACTAGCTGACTAACTGACTGATTGCCTGACTGACTGACTGACTGACTGATTGAATGACTAAATGATTGGCTGAAATCTATAAATGTTGGGTCTACTTAAAAGTTTATATTAACCGTAACTCTGCTGCTCTAAGAAAAAGCAAAAAGCAAAAAAAAAAAACAAAACAGAACCAAACAAAACCAAAAATATTTTTTTTTTTTTTTTTGTCAGCAGAAACTAACTTATAAGATCAGCGCTTTAAATATCGCGTTGTCATCCGATTGCATGCTCTAGACTAACTGAAAACATTTATTTATTTCAGTTACAAAAGTTTCAAATGTAGCTGACATTTTCTGTTACAATATTCCGTTGGCTCTGTTGCTGCTTATATTGTCGGCGGCTGCTGTTCCTGCTGCTACTGCTACTGCTACTGCTACTAACTAACGTTTTGCTTTTACGTTTACATTATCTGCTCTGTTAATGGGGGCGCAGGTGTTTGTGAAATTATGTACTAAATTATGTTAAATAAATCGTATGTATGTGAATTTCAATCATACAACTGTATGTGGTATGTGCTCTCATTTTATTTCTCCGCTTGTTGTTTAACACTTATGTTAGCTGTAGTGATATTCATTTACATATGAAATATGAAATGAAAATGTTATTAACAGTTTTGTAAACTCATATATAAATGCATATGCATTTGCTTAATATAGTATGTACTTCCGGTTCCGGATTTTTTTCATTTTTTAACAGAGGTAACAGAGACAGAGAGAGAGGGAGAGAGAGCGAAGCGAGAAAAACATTACAGTGTAATGTATTTTTTACAGAATGAAACAAATTTTAGAGTAACGTTGTTGCCTACTAAATAACTGTAAGGAATTTGTTTTAATTATTTGTTTTTTTATGTAATAAATGAAAGGGAGACTTTTTTGAGGATAAGCTCTTTTAAAACATAATTGGATTTAAATTAAAATTTTCTAATGCCCATCTTAGCTTGAGGCATTGTAGTGAATCCGGACAAAATTAAAAATCTTTTGATTAAAATTAAATCTTTATTTATTCACGTAAATCTAAATTGCCTTTGACATA
>KK502856.1:145002-156464 GCA_000688735.1 Glossina austeni | reverse complement strand
TGAGGTAAGACATGCAAGCACTTATAGTTTGAACTCGTGGATAAATTGCCATTTATTTATTTATTTTACTTTTGTGAAAAACTAATTTCCATTTGAAATATTTTTAACGAATATCCAACCATTCAATATGTTTCCTTTAGATTCGCTAACATTAAATTCCAAAATATGAAATAAATATTAACCTACTTTGTGCACAGGTAGGATGGATAGGATAGCACCCTCACAATACTAAAGAATTCGCTTATGAGCAGTTATTACGAACTGTAGGTGGAACACAAAAATAGACGGACAGAAGGACAGATAATCTTCTAAATCTAAGAAGCAGCCAAACTAATTTTTCCTAGGCCTAGCTAACAGTGAAATTTAATTTTTTCTAGACCTAACGAGCGGCGAGTCAACCTAGAAGGAAAACTAATGTTTCATAGTGTTGGTAAGCAACAGAATCAGCGGCTTCTAAATTCAGCGAGCAGCAAAATGAACTTTTTCTTAAAGAGCGCAACTATTTTGCCTACACTTGGGAAGCATTAAATTTAATTTATTCTGGATCAAAAGCTAGCAGCCGTTTAATTTAAAACCTAAAGACCAGCAAATTTAATTTTTTCTAGCACCGAAGCTAATTTTTTCTGGGAAGAAAATGTTAGTTCTTTTAAGCGAATCTAGCAGCATAGTTAATGCTTGCTAGACTAAACCAGCAACAAAACTAATATTCCCTTGCTCTAGCATATAGCAGCTTTAACTTTTCCTAGACTTAATAAGCAAGAAACCTAATTTTTCTTAAGTCTGGCGAGCAACAAATACTTTTTTGAGTCAATTTAAAACTTTTCGTCCCTCTGTCCACTTTATAGCTGCCCTTTTTGTTTTGTGTTTTAACCTTCAAATCGATATTTTTTGGGAACTTCATACACTGGCACGTTTTGGCCCCATTTTCGCAACTTCCTCAGTATTATAAATATGTTATTTGTCGTTTCTCATGCTGCTCATTCATTCGCAAAATTTGGTGAAAAAGGAGTCGAAATGCGAACATTCTTTGAATTCTCTCCCATATAAAGCATTAATGTCTAATTTTTATACCCATTATCAGGATACTTTAGCTGAGTTATTATCAACACGTTTGCAATTCATCAGTATCATTTTCTAAGCCGATTTAAGAAAGTTTGTCCGTCCATCAGTCAACTGGTCTGTGTTTCTGTCTGTGATAAACATTTTCCGGCTGGTAAAAGGGAAGCCATTTGTTTAAAATTTGGTAGAAACGTTGGAAATTCTTGCACGAAGTTTGGATCAAATGGGTTAAAGGATACGCCCATAGCATGACATTACTTGAGGCCACCGCCGTTTTCAAAAGGGAAAACAATTTGTGTTTTTGCTCTTTTCTTATAAACCACAATAGCTGCAGCGATAAAAATTTATATTTATATTTTATGGATGATCCGGCAAAACATGTACAAACACGGCCAAGCCTGCTTAATATTATGGAAGAGTGATATTTCGTGATCTCATCAAAACGTTTGGACCATCCAGAAAGAAATTTCAGAGCTCATATAAAGCCTGTATATTATTAATTAAAAATCAAATTTAAATCGTTCTAGAAATTGATGAAACTCCGTCTGTCCATCTTTCTGTTAGTTGCTGTGTGCAAAATTTTCTATTTCCTTCAAATTTAAGAAAAACATTGAAAGCTCTTGCTCGCAGATTAATATCGAAAATGGGCAAAATCAGTCCCGCGCCTACATTATAGTGTATAGTTAAAAAAATCGGTCGCATCCGAATATAATTCTCTTACGTGTTATATATTAATACTTTATCGATGTTAAAAACGGCTCAAATTGATAAAAGAACTCTCTCCCATATTATGCTGTGGGTGGGTGTTTCTTAGAGTAGCGGTGATGGGTGCAACTTGTTCGATCGCAGCCGAATCTAATTGTCTTACTTGTTATATTTTAAAATTTCTGTTTTTCTGAAATCTACTGGAACCATTTTGGTTCCATCTTTCGAATTCCCTCCCATCTAAAGATGCTCTGCATGAAAAGTAATCGAAAATAGATAAAAATAGCTCTACGAATGCATCAGGCGATGTGGTATAGAATGGTCTGCTTTGGCCGATAGGTAACAGGTAGCAGATAACGTTTTAACCTGCTTTGATTGTTTGAAGTAAAATTTTAAATATATTTTTGCTTGAAATTTCCGCATTAATGTTAAATATTTTAAAATCGTTCTTTCAATTTTGCGGCAGCAAAATCATTTCTAATAATTTAAATAATTTAATGATGGCAATTATAAAGCAAAGTGATTAACTTGTGTTAAAAGATTTATATTATGTCATATATACATAAGAAGGAAAATTATGTCAAGTATTTTATTAAAATCGCAAGAAATCGCAAAAAATAAAAATTTCAAAAAAAAAAAAAAAATTGTCTACAAAATCGTAAAAATTTATTATCAAATATTTATATGCAAAGCATACAACGATGATTGTCAGACATTTTCAAGGATATCATGTATCGTGTTTAAGTCAGATATATATATATATATATATATATACGCGCACACGCGGAGTATATGAATGTAAGTAGACCCACAAAAATTTAACACTTACTAATGGATCCATAAAAATCATAAATAATATAATAATTAAATTCGCACACAAGCCTATACACACATCCTACTATTTACTACTACAACTACTAATACTACTACTACTCCTACCGTGATTGCCAATTGTGTTTTGTACACTGTTTGTTAAATTTATGAATACTTGAAGAGACTTTAAAGTATTGCTTGCCGCCGTCTCGCTTAATATCTTCAAGGTTTAAATATATATAAGAGGATAGTTTGTTTATGTTAGAGAAAAAGAGACGGTATGAACACCACCTACATCAGAGGGAAAAAAATCTTTTTTTCTTTTTTTTTTAAATTTTTTAATAAAATACTAATAATTCTATCATCGTGGTGGGTATTAATTTGTTTTTACGAACAAAGTAAATGTGTGTGACCGAGATATGATATTTATAAAGAAAAAAAAAAAAAAAAAAAACGAAAGAAAAATTAACTAAATGTCAAAGTAAGCAAAGTCTGAAAGAACCCTACCACGGCATAAAATATTGAAATAATTTATTTTGTGTTTTTGCTTAACAAACCAGTAACTGACTATCTTTCAATACTCCCGGGAAGAAAAAGAAGAAACATAGAGAGTACGACGATATTTACAGCTTATACAATATACATCTTCGATCTCATAAAGTATGCGTATACTTGAGAGACGAAATAAATTTTGGAGCTTCTGTCTGTCTTTAAAATCACTCTTCAAATTTTTATCTAGAAGACCGATATTACCCAAAGCCAGCCCAATTAAGAATTCGCCATAGAGAAGGCTACTGAAATCCTTACAACCCTGCCAGAAGTTCCCTTCCTTCTTAAGGCAACAATCCCTGAAAAGTCTACATAGTGAAGAATCAATACCTGGGCTGAGAAGGATTGCGACACATGCCCTGGAAATACTTTCTGCTCAGTGCTTTGAAAGTTTACAGTAAAAAGAAGATTAAATACCACAGTGGGTCAAGGCTCAGCATTACTCTCTTTACACCACTGCACTACAGATATTCACGTAAAGACTTGTCAAAATAAGGCTTTAGGCAAGAGGTCGAAAAGGTGTTTCGATGCGAGCCCTCTAAATAAGCAAAGCAAGTCTATGCATCAAATTTCAATCCTATCAGTAACGTTCGCCCTTTGACCAAGCTTCATCGAAATATTTCCAAAAATTGCAACCTGTAGGTTGATCATAAAAAAACAGGACGGACCGACGAATAGACAAGTTGCATTCATCCATTCAAAAAGTAGAATTCATCGTTGTATTAAAAAGCGAGCTCATCTTATGCTCCTGCGGGTATTGGGTATATCCGCAACAACTTAGTATGCCATTGTACCACAAATGGTGTAGGGTACTATAGGCAAACTAACTCGGTCTAATTAAAACTGTTTTCGTCGAGGGTGTCTAATTAGAAACTTTGAATATTTGCTACCACATGTCCCACGCAGGTTTAAACAGGCACTGTTCTGCTCTGAGAGTTGGAAACAGGTCTTCACGAGCTTTCACGATGGCCGCCCAAAATCGTGGCTAAGCCCGAAAAGAAAGAGGTGCTACGTAAACTTCGCTTTCTCTATAGGAAAGGAAATAGTCCTACGCATGTCTGCAACTTGCACTTAAGAATCCATTTCACCCAATAATACGCTGAATGACGTGTCATCGGACGGTGTTTTTCACGGCAGTTACCCAGTTTGACTTACTTAAGGCATCAGTTAAGTTTATCTCGCAATATTTCCTCTCTCTCTCTGTCTCTTCCTCTTTGTCCTACTGTGCTTATATTTTGATCTCTTTGCTTTATTTTATATCACAATATCTCACCTGTTGGTGTGTCTCGTTTTTAATTTCCTAGTCTCTTGATTTAGACATGGCTCGGCTTCTGTTGAAATAACGGGCACGACTTCGAAGCTTTTAGAGAGCAAATTGCAGTTTAAATTTTTATTTTCATTGTTACTGGATTGTGCTCAAAAATCAATCACAATTCTTCAATAATCTTGTCCATGCATAAAGGGCACGCGCGATTTGAACTTTTCTTTTTGAAGGGATCTGACCTTAAAGTTGTGTTTGGCCTAGAGTTTATATATCATAATTTTCCTTAATAGGATTTCCATGTCAAGGTCCAAAATCACCTGGATCAGCATATTGAACAAACAAACCGCCAAAAATTAGCAAAAACTAAGTTTGGGGTAAGTAAGCAGTGTTATTTTAATTTACATTTTGAAAGTGCTACCAAGGTGTATATAAAAAAAAGATGTGAACTATATGCGACGTATAAAATGAATGATTCTTTAGTCTCTTCAATCAAAAGTTGAAAAACCAAATCAAATTAGAAGAAGCTTTCCCGTCCGTGATTACCACAGTAACCTGCTATATGTAAAGCGAAGTAAGTGAGTATAATTTTTAGCTTGTCAAACTTCTTATTACACAGTGCTGCCAAATCGTATGAACATACGATTAGTAACACCTCTTACATATGACCGAAAAACTCTACGAAGGAAGGCATTTTCAGCCCTTCTGCACCTTACTTATTGGATCCAAACTGAGTGTTTAAAGATACGATTAAAGCTAAAATGAGTTGCTTTGTCTTTGGTGTTTTTTAAATTTGAAAAATTAAATTTTAAGAAAAGATTCTTATGCTTTACTGAACGTATATATCCGACCTTATGGAAGTATTCAACAAAACGCTATCCAAGAGATTCTTCTCTTAGTCGACCGCTTTTGTATCAAATTGTGGAAACTGCAACAAAATACGGATAACTTTTTCGAAATCAATTCTAACTGAGCACACACATGTGTGCATTTTTAGCGTATATGTCATTACTCGTAGCATATATTATTCCTTTTTTTCATAAATTAAGTCATATTTGAAAAATATTAAAAAAAAAAAAAAAACGAACGAACATAATGGCATTATAAACATGCAATTATTGATTAGCTGCAGATTAACATGCTTTGTTAAATGCATAAATATTTGTGTGGCATGCGTTGAAACATTGAAATTTATGACTGTTAATAAACAAATGCTGTGCATATGTTTTAATATGAACTGCTTTGTGTCTACTACGCGACTTTTGCTTTTTCTTTTTCTTTTTCTTTTGTTTTTGTTCTGAATTATTCATACTTTTTATTATGCACTCACTCATATACATTTTACATGGAATCGTTTTGAATCATTCATATTTTTCATATTTTCTATACTGAACATCTACAAAGTCTAGAAAGCTTTTTATACTCTACACCACTTGACGCGCCACGTGGTACAATACTACATTGAGCTTATGCTGATGAGTGTGCATCGCTCGGAAGGAGTTGGAGATGGATCCATTTTTCATTATACCGATCGACTCAGAAAAATATTTTGCACATGTCTGTCCGTCCGGCTTTTTTCTATTCAACCTAAAAGCCGCAATTTTTGAAGTATTTTAATGAAGCCTGATGGACTGTTGTGTTCGCTCTTAAAAATGTTTCGGATCTTACCGTTTTTTCGACCACTTTCCGTACAAGATCTTATGTTAAAAAGCCTCCAGTATGGTACAGGCTGCTTAATTGTTGGCCCTGTCCAACTATAGCTTTTTTTTATCATTCTCTGTTGAAATAAGCGCCTTTTTCGCACAAACTAATCCGGTCACATTTTTTTATACAACTTCAAGAAGCTAGAATGTTAGAGGCAAGCAAGACAAATCCTTAAATAGTCTGCACCCCTTCGGGTAATACAATTCTTTACCTATCTACCGTACAAAATATCAAAAACTATCCAGTATTTTTTGAGAATATTTACAACTAAAGTGATTCGAGAACTTGCCTACTTAGTCCAAACTTGCCACACTAAGCGCAGATGCCAATTTTTTGTCTTGGTCCAACTCGGATCAAATAATATAACAAATTCGACCTTGTTCCGCAGCTGAGAGGATAGAATCTTATAAACTTAAAGCGGATCTTTATCGTCCAAATTAGATAGGGCTACCGTACCGTAAGGTATATTAAGTTAGTGCGAAGGCATATAATACACAGAAGAAATTGAAATAAACCCAGAATCAAATTGGGTATCAATCGAAGATTGTCTGTCCGTCTATCCACCTGATACCTGTTCATGCAAATTTGTATTCAATCTACAAGTCGCAATTTTTGAAATATTTTGATGAAATTTGGTACAGTGGCGAGTTTTGACCGTTACTGGAAATGGTTGGGATCACTCCCCATATAACGCCGAAATTCATAGGACGCAAAAGGTGTAATTTTCAATGCTTCATGATGAAAATTATATTATAAGAGCAATTTAATATAAAAAAAATCAACTGTATTAAGTTTGGATGATCTAGGCCTATTTTTTGAATCCCCGCCTACTAAAGATTTTCACGAAAATTGATCCTTTGTAGAGCAGAAAAGTCTAAGTTTTAATGTGTGGGGATCGAAATTGACCCATATTATCATAAAAATGAAGTCTACAAAATTTGGGTAACCCACGCCTGTTTTTGGATCCGATGCCCTATCTACGTACTACATTTGGTTGCATTTTGGGCCCGTTTCACCACAAACATGCATCTGAAAATTATGCCTTTATATAGAAACAAGATATCATTTTTGTGTTCTCTAACAAAAATAAGAATTGGGTTAGACAATGTGGTGTAGGGTATTTAATGGTCGCCCTAGTCCGACTATAATTTTTTCACTTGTTTTTATATCAATTATTGATGCTTGTAACAACTTGCATTATAGAATTCATGCCGCATAAAGGCTCTTTTTGCGGAAGAACTTGCACATATTGGGGTTTTGAAAAGTAATCGAAATTAAATAAGGATTCAGGATTCAGATCCTCGTCAAACAATTACGAAATTATCACTGAAGATTTTTCGTCCACGGTCTACAGTTCACGATCATCTTTATCGCTTAGGAAAATTGTACAGGCAAGGAATTTGGGTTCCTCATGAATTGATGGAGACGGTGCTCGATCAATGGCATATCATCTGCGCGTCTCCTTCGTGTCGACATGAAGGCGATTCTCTTTTGCAGCGAGTTGTAACTGGAGATGGGAACTGGAGGCTATGCAACAATGCTGCACGAAAGGAAACGATGGCTTTTTTTCGGAGAAGTACCTGTTCGGACACGTCGACCGTCACTAGCAATTAAGAAGATTCTTGTTTGTCTGTGGTGCCATTTGTCTGGAATCATGCATGAATTGCTCGAAACTGGTCAGACTGTTACAGCGAACAACTCGAGCGAAGGAAGCCAAAACTCTTTGCCTACTACTCGGCCACTGAGGCGGATTGATTGCTTTTCGGTCCCCCTAATAGAAGAGGTTCAAAAAAACAATCCCATCCCCATCCCACGTATTTTCCCCATTCATTCAAAATCCTTTGTCCAACGATCTTTGTTGCGGTAGTGTTTTTATTTGTTTACGGATTTCTATGATTTTGTCTCTTAAACTTTATTCTGAGTTTTTTTTCTTGTATTGTTCTAGAATTTTATTCTATCAATTACACACACATCACATAAACGATAATCATTCATTTTAGATCGTAAGTGACATTATGTGGAAATCATAATCATATCGTTAATGCTCTCAATGCGTGCCCCTATTACTTGTCATCGTCTATAAATGATTTATGAACTTTGAAAAATGTATCGTTATAATGGGGGAAAGAGAAAATTATTATCTGTCTGTCTGTCTGTCTGTATATATATGTAACGAAGAACAAGGAAGATGATGATGAATATATTTGAAGCGTAAGGATGATGTCGAAACTCATAAGATTTCGTAATAAATGATTCAAAATAAATGATTTATTCAATTATGATTGATGTGATTCTCTCTCTTCTTCTTTTGTAATACGATTTTAAGTTATGACACATTGTTTATGCATAAAATTAAGCCTTGTATGTACACAACATATGAATTTTTTTTTTTTATTTATTTATTTTTTTTTTTTTCAAAAATCGATTAATTTGTAGCGCATGAAATGTAAAGAAAGTTTTGTAATCACATATATATATATATATATACATAAATAACCTTGAACGAGTTCCAATTACAATAAATAATGAATTTTTCAAATTCCTTAACATCGTTATAAAGATTTCTTTCATTTATTTCAATAAAGTCGATAATTTCAATTAAACTCCAATATCCGTATGAATTATTTTCAGTGATGTCAGTCAGTTATTTAACTCAAACAAATATCTCTGTCTATGATAAAATCAAGCAATTTATAATGCAAAGATAATACAGATAATACATAAAGTCTTTGTGTAAGAGACATATGCGAGTTACAAATTCATGAAATTTTCATTTTTAGATCTACCATAGGATAAGGAATCTGCACATATGTAACACCATAATCATACCACTCGAAGTGTAGGGTAAGGTGGAATGGAAATTCTTTTCGAGAGCATTTTTTATGCGAATTAATGCTCGCATGATTTGAAAAATCAAAAGAAGTGCGGATGGCTTCTTTAATTAATAGAAATTGATTTCGAGTTTAAATGCAACTCTGATGATTTTGCTTTTTTGTGATTTTGAGAAATTACTTTGGAATTCTTCCTAGAGTCAGTTGATCTTTTCACGTAAATTCAATTCTCTCAGGATTTGAAATTACTTTTATGATCTAATTTTCATTACAAAGACCTTTCTCTCGTATAAACTTTAGTTTTCGTTATATAAGAGGGGGTTCAAAAAATTTTCCGAGCCGGTCCATAGTTTTCACACGAATTTAAAATGATGAAATACTTAGACATTTCGTCAAGAAATTTTGAAAATTGCAATTTTTCTCACACAACGACTTTTTAAAATAGGAAGGTTTATAAGGAGTTGTTGAAAAAGTTGACCGGCCAAGACCATTTTCAATGACATTTGTCCTTTGGGTCGAAGCATATTAAATTTTGTCAAAGTATCTCAAAAATTGCGACTTGTGGTTGGAACACCAATTTACGTGGACACGACAGACAGATGGACAGATACTCGTACGTGAGTCTATCTTAAACCATTCTGTGTGTCACATAGCTTTGCACTAACTTAATATAACCTGTACCGTAAGGGGTGTAGGGTATAATTGACGCTATCGACTTCGGACCACAAAACTCCGCTTTAAGTTTAAAAGTTTCGATTGAAAAGTAACCCCCTCAGCTTGGCCACAAGGTCTAATTTGTAGAATTACGTCATGAGAGTTAGACCAGAATAACGATTGGACAAACCGTTATAATTGAAGAAGTGAGACCGCTATTAAGTAACCTGTGTGTATCGCCCTTTTGACGGACGGATCCCTCTCTATAGAACAGTTAACAAATTAAGACAAGAATTAACCCTGGCGCGTGTGGACTATAAAGACCCGTTTTTTTGACTCTATCCGTTTTAAGTTTCTAATGAACACTAAGCCCTTTCTTTGGCAACAAGATCTAATTTTTAATATTTTGTTATGAGAGTTAGTCCAAGCCAAGGATGTAGCGTCTGTATTTACCGTTTGTTAAGTTTGGACTACCTAGGTACATTTTTCCGCTGTCTAATGGAAACTTAGCCTTTATATGGCAGCACTGGATAATTTTTTATGCTTCATGACGAAGATAAGCAAAGAATATTACGCGAAGTAGTTCAGAGCATTCCAGATTTGCCTGACTCAACGATTTATTTTGTTACAGGTGCGCAATTTTTAACAGTTTTTTTCATGAACAGCAAAACGTCAATTTGTCAAGAGAACGATAAAGAAAATGAAGGTATTGCCCAACACTACGTAGTCATGCATTTTCGTTATCTTTCCGAGAAATTTGTAGATTCTCTTTCTGAGTCTGTCTTTTAAAGCTAACACTTTGTTGCACCTGCTTTCGATTTCTTTATAAATGCCAAAGTGACTCAAAGTCAGAAGAAGACCGCAACACAGATGCAAAATGAATTATATTCCAATAAAGCGTTAAGCCCGGTGAATATGTCCGATAAGGTAAGACTTGCTCACAGAATGCTTTCCACTTATTCTTATACGGCCTTGGGTTTGCTAGCGCGTTCTCATAAAACAGGATTATTTTAGAATGGCTACGAACTCTTTCTGAATTTTAAATGCACAAGACTTGGTTTAGATTAAACGAAAACCGTCCGCTTCTTTTCTTTTTGCGTAAAGAGAAAAGCGCTTGAAACCAAAGATTAATTGTTTCACGCATTAACAGTGCTGTTAATATTTAAACCTATGCTGAAGTAGTCCTTTATACGAAGGGAAGTATTCTAGGCAGTATATGAAAGTCTTCGCCTGCTTTCTTCTGCGCGTCTTAATTTTTTTAATATGAATGCAGCAAGCAATTCAATCATATTTTGCTGCGATTTTTCTTAGATAGCAATTTAATCATATCTTGCTCCGATTTTTCTTAGAGAAGGGGCTCCCTGAATACTACTCTACTCCATTGCGGGAAGTTTCACTGATGCACATATTGAATGATTGTGTTTGGCTCCTTTTCATTATCTTTTGCAAATTTATAGACGCTATAGACTGGCAAACTGACAAACAGACAGACATGCTTAGGTATATACCGAAACTGTAAATGGCCAGGAATTTGTATGCGTTAGAGGGTTTTGAAGTTCGCTTCTGCTCTTTATAAAGATTTTGAAAAAATTCAAAATTTAATATTCTACAATATTAGGTAGGCGTGGTCTATTTTTCCCGCTTCTCATGCAGCATCGGCCATAGAATATACGTTCAAATTTTTATATTTTTCTCTGCTCTATTTTATAATGACAAAAAATCATCCTTTTTTCCTTTTGGCAAAGAGAGTTGCTCTCACTTAACGTAGTATCGTAAGAGTGTCTTTCAACCGGTTTGGCCCGTTTTCAATACCAATCTACGCCCAAAAACTTTAAATTTTGCTGCAAAATTTGAAGTCGATGACTGCCTTATTCCGGACAGAAGAA